>JAYDZG010000043.1:6550963-6562029 GCA_034509265.1 Microcambeva bendego
TGCTGATCATACAAACACACAACTGGCCGTTTTCAAGTAAAGAAAGGTCAAACAAGGTCTCTTCCCACTGCAGGACTGATCCAGGCACCTGCGCAAATACGTGTGAGGGTAGAGGGGATTCACAAGATTAGCGTAGCTTTGTGAAGGAAACCAACTCTGGCAGGTGATAAGAAGCGGCTGTAGATTGTACATGTGATGGAGTAGATTCTTCTTAATCAGAATCAGATTGTGCAAGTGGCAGGAATTGTAAGTGACTAAATAAAAGTGGGAGGGGAATCAAGGAAAAAAATCTAGAGAAGATGCCGGCATGAATTTTTAGCAGTTTTAACTTGCTCAGACCACGCCAGCTGGTGTTCCGGGGCTTGCTGTGAACATTAATTTCCCCACTGTGTGACTAATAAAGGGTTATCTTAACTAAAATGACTCAGTTGTGTCTGTCTGTCTGTCTGATTGAATGTATAGCATTGCTGTCACATGAATAGTTGATTGAATAATTACATAAATGAGATGAGAGCATGCTATCTATTTTAGTGGTTCTCAGGGGTTTTGGTGTTCATAATCCGTAAATATATACCAATATATACCAATTTAACTAGTCACTTTAATTTTAAAGGATCAACGGGCAGTAGCTACTTTGAAATCTTATAACTGTCCAAACCACTAATGTATGGCTGTTATAAAAGTCTTACTGCATTCATATGTAGTCAAAGAATAAATGTTACAATAAGCAGGTAGTTTATTCACTCACACAGATGTCGATGCTCAATTTTTCCATTCATCGCCATAAACTCACAATCACAAGACCACATAGAGCTCTTCTCATTCACTGTCATAACCAGGACTCTTTTGGCAGTGCAGGGTGTAAAGGCACACTTGACATATGGCAAATCCTGAGCCCACAGCGATCAAGCCCCTCACATTTGCACTTATGTCAAATTGTATATTTTGTAAACACAACCAATTAATGTCAATCGTAAAATGCATGTAAATATTTTGAAATTCTAGTGGGGACATGACTTGATCCTATACACCACTGATTCTAATATTTGTTCCAACCATCACCAGATCATGTCTTAATGAGTGAACTAAGCTCTGTCAGCAATCCCTAAGCTTTCCATCATGCTGTAGATGTGCAGTGATTGTATAAGGCAGCTGCATTAATAATCTGTAGCCATAGCACCTGATGTGATATTAAACCTCCTCTACTGGTTTTTCAGATAATAAATCAATGCTGCCTTCTCAATAGATCAGAGTTGTGAAGGTGTTTCCCCACGTTATACGCCATTTCATAAACAACATTGTGTTATGTGTAGCCATTCAAGACCAACAAATACAGATCAAATTTAATAATTTCCCCAAAAACTAATACCCAACGAAAACAGGAGCAGGAAAAGAGTGGGTGCAGAATCTCCAAGCTCCTCTAATAATATCCATACACAAGTCACTGCAGTGGGTACATGAGATTTTAATATGAACATTTTATCACTAATGAAAAGAAAATGCGTGTTTACCTGTCGTCGAGCTGTCAATCAAACAGTACAGATAACCCTCTCATTTGCGCTCCATTGGCAGAGATAACACCGGCGGCGACAAAGGCGGATCGTTCCCTTTGCGCAATAACGTTCCCGAGAAACAGCATCACCCGCAGATAAACACCCGAATTTCTTTCTAATTTACTTCTCGTTCTGCATGTGTTTGTTTCACCAGAATACTATAAACTGGTCTTAATTTAAACCTCAACGCTCCACCGAAAGTTGCTCAGACTGCGCCTCTGCCTCGCCAAACTTCCACTGGTTAATTACGCACATCTCCTCAGTCCCAGTCCGACCAGAGCTACAATACTCCAAAAAATACTTCAATCATCTAGTTCCATCTCTCGGTATGAACGGCTTTAGCTGGTGTAGAAAGCGTGGAGTTCTGGTACGAATGGGAGGAGAACGTTCCACACTTCTCGCTGCTGAAGTCTTCCAGTAGTTGAAGAGCACGGAGGAGAACCGGGAGACACGGACACGGCGCTGCTCGGTAGCTGAATGGCGCCTCCGTGTGGCTCAGATCAACACTGATCAGGACCAGATCGCAACGTCTTGCATTATTCTTACAGGTGCGGTGCTTTATATTTCATTGTTTTATTTGAACGAAAAGGATGTTTAAAGGTTGTCGAGTGCAAAATTCGGCAAAAAGGTCCATTCATTCTCACAAACCACTTTTCTTTGAACAGCTAGACAGGGTACCAGTCCAAGCACAGTGACCTATTCACTCACCTTCACCTTAGCTACGTTTAATCCCTCCGTGATGCAAAGTCTTGATAATGGGAAGTCTGTCAAAGCAAGAAGTTTTTGGGTTCAAACCGTGGGTGTGTGGAGTCTCCCAGTGTCCGTGTGGGTTTCCTCCGTGTACTCCGGTTTTTTGATTGGAGACACTGAACTGTCCTGTAGGTACATGCGATGGACTGGTGCCCCATCCAGGGTGTTACTGTGTGCCTTGCCAAACCCTAATTAGGATGTGTGGTTTAAGACAATGAGACAGTTGGTTGGCTATTGTGTTGGATGATCAAGTCGGATGCTCTGTTATATATTAAAAGTTGTTAACAGTTGTTTTGTCAGCAAAGTGGTCTCCTAATTTTCAATGTCAGGGTGGTTAAGTGGTTAGGACACTGACTAGTATTAAGAAAGCATTTGGTTCAAGATCTACACTGCCAGGTTGCAATGCCATTGACACTCAATTGCTTATGTAAGTCCCTTTGGATAAATGTAAATGTCAAATTTTCATCACATTTTTTAAAATTGACTTATTTAAACCACAAGGTAAACAATGCTTGAATAGTTTAAGCTGTTCCGCTGTTTAGCATGTCACATGCTAAATGCTGTAAATATAATTTATATTCTCACTTTTGTTTTACAATTTTGTGTGGATCCAAGTTTGTTGTCATTGCTCCCATGTGAACCCTCCAGAACCGCTGACACATAACAACTCTTTAAAGTGTTATAAAGGGTTCAGCAGTCCATCCTCTGTCCCTCAAGACCCTTAACCTGACCTCTGTATTTACAGCTCATAAATACAGAAACCTATAGTAAATGGCTAGTAATACCAGAGACGGCTGTTGCACATGCTGGGGGTAGCAATTAAATATTTAAACTATTTTCCGCCAAACATAGGTGAAAGGTAAAAGTAAATGTACGATAGTTAACACAGCAGGAGAAAGAATGACCTGTGTTCCCTCCAAGAAAGTCCTGGAGCTAGGCTTTTCTTTCCGAAAATAAAACTTCCTCACATCTAACATCTACAGAAGATCAAGGTGCCCCAGCATGGCATAGCCTTGATCAGTTCATAACCATTGACACGAAAGGTTTGAAACAGTTAAAAAGATAAACGCTGAGTCTTTTTAATGCATCGAGAGCCAGACGCTTCAAGATGGTTTCTTTTAAATTTGAACTAAACATGAACTTTGTTATACAACATTAGTACTTCAAAGTAAAACATCTCATTGTGATTCCTTTCCTGCAGAGTTTAAAGTTTTCACTAATCCCACTACACCTGATCCTCCACACGAAGCGCTTGATCATTAGCTGTGGGGAAACCTGCCGACACACGTGATCCAGGGGATCGGCTAATGATCCTACATAAGCTGGATCAGGCCTGCTGTGAGTTGGAAAAAACTATAGACCACTGAGCCTCCAGGTATGGAGAAAAATCATGCCTTAGACTACAGTAATCGTGGCATGCCAGGGCTCATCATGAACCAATATTTTTAGTGGCACTAGTCTAATGACCAGACCAAAATCCTTTTAACATGTAGAAACCATGAAGATCAAAGTTAAATGGTATAATCAGTAACTATAAAAGATACAACACTATTCACGATACTGGGTTCACAATACAATTCTTTTTTTTAGATTATGTCAAATTAGGACACCGTTTCCATGTATTATTTCACTTATATACAGTCGTGACCTGGTGGTTACAAAACTGGGCTTGTGATCAGAAGGTTGCTGGTTTGATTCCCAGAGCCGACCGCCCCAGTGTTCAATAGTGTGTGTGTGTGTGTGTGTGAAGGATACATTTCACTGCACAGTGATGAAAAGAGTATTGTATTCTAAATTCAGTTAAAACTTCTCGTTCTCGTTATTTTCATTATTTGAATGGCAGATAGCAATGTACACTGACCAGGCAAAACATTATGAACTCTGACATATGAAGGGAATAACACTATCTCTTCTTCTTGGTACCTGTAAGTGGGTGGACTATATTAGGCAGAAACCTTTATCCTCATGTTAGAAGGATAAACGTTAGAAGCAAGAAAAACAGGTGAGCATAATGATTTGTGAGGATGAGTGCCAAATTGTGATGGCTAGACACCCGGGTAAGAGCATCCTTAAAACTGCAGCTCTTGTGCAGTGTTTTTGGTGAAAAGTGATCCAAGGGAAAAAATGTGGAAAACTGACAGTAAGGCTCATTGATGCATGTGGGGAGCAAAGGCTACTGTAGCTTAAATTGTTGAAGGAGTTGAAGCTGGTTCTCATTGAAAGATGTCTGAATGCACAAGGCATCACAGTCTGTTGCAAAAGGGGGACCAACACAATATACGGAAGGTGACCATAATGGGATGCCTTATCTGTATATTTAATTATAAGCTTGTTGGACATCCCATTCCAAAGGCATGAAATTGAATATGGAGTTGATGGTCTAGCACAAAACTCTGGTGCCTTACTCAGCAGAAGGAGAAAAAAAAATTCATGTCACGCTTCTGTATGTTCACTGTGTTGTGACATATACAGATCTGTAATAAGTTGCAGATTTAAGTTTCAGACCTATCGAATATGATTTTCTAGATATTAAATGTATCCTGCCATCTTTGCTCATAATATGCAACAAGAGTTCAAAGAGCTTTTATTTTCCCTATTGCAAAGCCCTACTACTTTCCAAGGCAGACCATTAACTCTCTCTGTAAAAGGTTTCCATTTTGCTAATATTATTAGAACATCTTTCAGCCTCTGCCTTTTACTTCCATAAGGTGAAGCTTGGGGAACAATCAATAGAGCCTGGGATTGCTTGAGCTTGCTGATGGTATACACCCAAGTGTTCACCTTTAATGACCAGAAGAAAATAAATACCTTCTATCATGTATCTGCTCTCCTTCAGAAGACTAAAACATTTCATGTGTTGTTCATTTTGTGCACATATAGATGGGGGACATTCAAAGCTTGCTTCATTATTTTACTACTAAAGTAAGCACCGTTCCGACCATCTAGTCTTCAATCAGAATATACTTTCCCACTGGCAAATCCCCTTTAACCTGTAATTGTTCTAGATTAGCTCAAAAATGCACCTTAAAGCATCTGACCTTTTTCTCACTATAAACTCGGTCAGGTGGTGTGGTGCAGTACTGGAAGATGAATGAGGTGGGGAAGCTCCTATCTAAGGCAGATCTGTCCTAATTTCCAGATGACTAATGATTGCCTGTGTTGCTACATCATGTAGCCCATTCTTCCTCGGTTATCACATCCAGATATGTGCAAAATAATGACTTTTTCTCTGGAGGACAGTTCTTGACAGGACCTATTAAGTTAGTGATTCTGGAATAGCTTAGTTAACCGTGATTACTGAAGATGCATCTTCTTTGGAGTCATGGATAGTTGTGTCAGATCTGCTCCAGTTGTGCTAAAGAATAATGCAGGATGAAAAGTGGTTAATATCTTGAGAGGTGTCAGGGTTGAAAAGACATGAATGGAGTAATCTGATATATGTGCATAGCCCTCTCTTCCAGATATATTAAGTATATGAATGTATGGTTTACTACTAATCTGACAATATTGCAATTAAACATTGTATTAGATTGTATGGTTTTATGTTTTTATTTGGTCTAATGAATACAGTGGACCCTTAGACCCATAATTGGTGCCGAAGTGTTGTTCTTGAGTAAAAATATTTGTAAGGTAAACCTATTTTTTCTCATAAGAAATAATGTGAATAGAATGAATCTGTGCCAGACCACCCCCAAACCTACCGTTTCTACTGTCTTAAATGGCTTTCTGTTATAAATACAAAGTAAATTGTCCCTTAAATCTTTCTATTTTAGAATAGACATTACTGTAGGAAATACTAAGAAAGAACAAAGCACAGTACATGTACCTAAACCCCACACATCACATTTCAGTACAGAATGTGTGCTCTACCATGCACCATCATTGATTTAGCATAGGTTTTGGATGCCCTTCCCAACACAACCCTCCTATTTACCCGGGCTTTGGACCAGCACTACAATGTGCTGGTTTGTGCATCCTAGTGTCTAGGATGGCGTCCAACTGACCGTCAGCAACCCTGAGTTTTGAACCAGGGAGTTCATACTCTCAGCGCTTGTGTGTTTGCAGAAAATCCCACTGCTCCACCTGAGCACACTAATGAATAGTTGAAATAATCAATGCAATTTTTGTTTGCATTCTTTTTAAACAAATGACTACAGTTTTTATTATTCTACAGAACAGTAAGCATGTTCATGTAAGCACTCAATATCACCTTCAGAGTTAAAACCCTATTTTATGCCAGTACAGTAGGACTGTCAAAATCCTTCAAACATGGCATTGAGATTTCGGTTACATAAAAGATTTAGGAACCGCACGGTGGGGTGCCACACAGCATCATGAGTCCCAAGGACTCCTCTTGATTCTCAGCTCCAGTAAAGTTGAATTTTTATTCACTTTTATTCATTTATTGCTCCTAATTTTATATGCTCTTGTTCCGGATGCACCCTGGTGACTTTTGATGGCCACATGCCTAGAGCCTCAGGCTTACACACCGGCCAGCAACAGATTCTTAAAGACAGTCATAGCACGTACAAATGAATGCACTACTACTGTGTATTGTTACACCAGTTGTACTGGTGCAGCAACCATACAGTGAAAGTCAATCATGCAGTGGCAAGAATGCTTTACCTCGACCAGATCAGGTCACTGAGAATCGAGTCACTGCTCAAGTAGTAGATGTTACACTAAATGAATGACTCTTGGTGTGCATTAGTGAATGAGAAATGTGTCTCCTTTGGTTAGCAAGAGATTAATCTCCATTTCATGATGCAACCCACTTAGACCTGCTCTACACATCAGATCAAAAGTCTGACTTATTTAGCATTCAGTTTTTGTTATCTTGTACAATCTGACTATCTGTAGCTTTAGATTTCTGAATTCAGCCGACAAGAGAGGCAGCTAATTGTTGTATTCAGAGAGTTTTCCTGAATACAACTGCAGGTTGGTTTCTAAAGTTTAATTCTCTCATCAACGCAGAATTTCCACCAACAGAAATGGTTAGTTTCTTGCCTCCAGTCACTGGAGTTTTAAATTTTCTCCATATGTCAGTGTTGGTTTTCTTAGCATACTTTGATTTCCTCCTACATCTTTTAACAGTACACTTTCCGTGTACGAGATGCAGTTAATTTATGAGTTGACAAACTACTACTTTTCCTTAAACTTAAAATAACAAAAGCCTCCATAGATCCCCCGTGTACCCTAAATGAAGCCGCACTTTTATAGAGAGGTAATAAAGCTGGCTTAATGTAAAGCAATGAAAAGTAAAAGACAGTGTTTTCCCCTGTAAATATGATATTATTGTATTTATTACAGTTATTATATTATTAATTATCACAATTTCTAAGAGCACTTTACTTTAATTAACTTTTATTCAACATTCAATTTAACAATCTAATGTGTCAGTGGCATTACAGCACAGATAGTTCAGAAAGTCACAGGAACATGTGTGTTCTGGAAAGCTCTCTCAAAACCTTAGCTTAAAGAACACTGTCAAGTATAGATAATTACATTTTGTCACTCAAAAATAAAGTGTGATTGGTATTCGTCAAGTGTGCCTGTATTTATGTTTGCATAGTTTTACTCAACCTGGCCCCAAGTAAAGTTTAGACTTTGTAATGGGTGCTGTTAAATTCACCAGCCAGATCATTAGGACTTACGTGTATCAACTCAGCTTGAAACAAAACGCCAACCACCAGATCAACCAGTTGTGGAAAATAATCTGATCAAGACTTCTTCTATACTAATAATCATTCTACATTACTGCTGTGCATCAGAACAGCCCCCAGAAGCCCGACAACACTACGCCATCTTTACTCTAATAGTGATCCTGCGCGTCCATCTGCTGGTAGAAGAGGGTATTGCAGGCTTCCTCGTTGCAGTGTTTCTGTAGTTTAACTTTTTTTGCCACGTTATTTATTTGCCATCATTTTTATGCCGGATGCTCTTCCTGACACAACCCTCCCTATTTATTCGGGCGTGGGACCAGCACTACAAAGCACTAGTTTATACATCCTAGTGGATATATACATATAGGACAATTATCCTAGGTGCATGTTTGTGGACTGTGGAAGGAAACTGGGGCACCTGGAGGAAACCTATGCAGACAGTGGGAGAACATGCAAACCCCACACAGAAATGACTCTCCACCAGGGGATTGAAATCAGGACCTTCTTTCTGTGAGGTGGCAGTGCTACTTAGGTACTTTTTGCTTACTGTTTAATCAGTCTGGAGGTTGTACACGATCGCATCATTTGTCATTTTTGTCTTACAGGTGTAAACAGCTGACTCTCCGCCATTTATCAACTCAAGTTGAATTATGGGATACATTATTGGTCCTGAAGCGTGCAGTGTTTGCATACTCTAAAATGGTCATCTGGGTACTTTTTTTTTTCTTACTGCATATTGCACCTCATATTTCATGGCATTCATTACTTTTATAGCATAATACACAGGAAAGGAAGTCAGGAGAATAAACTAATGTGGAGGAGCTAGGTTTGCACTCGTTTAAAACCCCTTCGGTCAAGACACCCCTTAACAAGACACTGGAAAAGTATTAAAGTACACAAATATTAAAATACAAATGTGTTAACTACACAATTAACGTTGTTTAACACTGTGTAATTAAATACACAAACTATAAAGTAGTAGATCGATGTTACTGTCGACCAGAAAATAAATAAAAATAAAAGAACACGGTTTGTATGCACATCTACCAGCACCAATGTTAATCCTGAATATTTAATCTTGTTTAAAGAGTAACTTCATCCTAAAACATGGTTTTTACATTAACAGATGAAAAAAAAAACACCTGTCCTGTTCAAAATATAAATACATACTTCTTAATTCTGCCTCTACATCGCCTCTCCGGTTTAACTCTGCTATAGGCACAGATGACGCGTCAATGTACGTCACAATATGCAAATAAGTCAACCAATGTTCCCGCCCCCTGGTGACGCCCACCCGTACCGAGCTTATAAATACAAGAAGCACACAACCTACACGCGAGAGATTAGTTTAGTGTCGTTTAAAGACTACAGTTAAGAGTGAAATTGCCAGGTCCAACAGAACTGAATTTTGCTCATCAGACAAAATTTAAAACCATTTAATTTGAATCTTTAGATTTACAGCAATGTGATCTTCAGTTTCAGGTACAGTTCAACAATACCAAAATAGCACATTTGTAATGTAAAAAAGTTTTAAAAGAACTTGGACAAAGTTTTCTTCAATACGCACATTATTGGTTGTAGTGGCACCATTTTATTTTCACTTTTTCAAGCCACAGCTGTTGTCAAAACGTCTGTGACCTAGATGTATTCATACCACAGATACTGAGTTATCACTTGAGGTTTTGCTCTCGTGGGTCTTTAACACAGCTCATGAGCCACAAACAGTATACCATTAATTACAACAGGTTATTTGGACTTTCTAGCCTGCATAGTACTAGCTATTTCCTATAAGTTTTCTTGGCTCTGTGGGTCTTTCTTTGATGAAGCTCATGGTGGTTGCCTGAAAAGTCAGACAAGTCTCTGTGCTAAACAAAATAAAATATCTATCTTTATCTTAACATCATATCGGTGTCTTAATCATATCTTCAAAATCATCATACTTTTGTCATTTGGGCAGGAGAAGTGTTGCATTTAACTGTACAATAGACGTCTGAAGCTATGATCATGTCCCCATTGCATTCCAAGGCACTTACTAGAGTAGACTGGGGTTTTAAATTGTATTCCATAAAAAGCATACTTTCTAGACAGTTGGTTTGAACATTTTTGCTATGCTCATTTTTATGGGGTTTGCAAAGTAAGTATGCAAGCTGCCAGGTAGCTGCTAGTTTGTTGTAAACTAAACTCATTAGACACTAGCACACTTTAGAATACTCTTTTCATCACTGTGCAGTGAAATTCATCCTCCACATTTTAACCCAATCCTTGCAATGAAACACACACATTTACACACTAGTGAACACTAGGGGGTGGTGGGTAGACTTAGCCACGGCGCCCAGGAAGCAGTTCAGTTCAGGCACTTCAGTTGTGGGAATCGAATCGGCAACCTTCTGATCACAAGCCCAGTTCTCTAACCACCAGGCCACCGGTAATATTCTACATATTATGATTTTGGTCATTTTTTTATTTTAAGGAAAACCTTTTGAAATGTAGGTTAATAGAGTTACTGTTATGGAGCTTACTGTAGTTCCTGCATTAGTCGTTTGCATACAATGTTATATGACAAGTCCTAGAATCTACAAGTACTTAGTTTCCAATGATATTTGCTCAATATTTACTTTTTTAAAAGAATGATTTGTTCTAAAGCAACTCACAGTACAGCATACTGTCTAAACTATAGGTTAAAGGGCCTTCCTCAAGGGTCCAACAGTGATACCTTTCGATTACTAGTCGGGTATACCACTATTCCACAACATACTGGCGGTGAACAAAAATAGAACCCAAGCTTGACTAATGCTCTAGTCCAAAACAATTCTCCAGTTCGGACCTCAGCTGTGGACATGGACAGAACTGGCTGAGTTTTAGAGAGAAAAAACATTCAGATTGTTTCCTCTGCAGGCTGGTTGATGAAACTGCACAAGGGATGATTGATTCATGGACAGTTATGTGTTCTGTGTTCTGAGGGAAGGCAAAAAGGAGCAGTCGATGACACTGTATGTCAGTGATCTGCATTATGGACAGTGTAAGCTCAGCGGGAAAGATACCAGACTAGTAATCTAAAGGTTGATACCCCATTGCCACCAGGTTGCCACTTTTGGACCCC
>JAYDZG010000043.1:6627526-6638436 GCA_034509265.1 Microcambeva bendego
TCTCCCAAAATGGAATTAAGAAGAAGTAAAATTAAGCAAACAAAAACCTTTTCTGTTGGAAATCTGACAACTGAACTCTGCACACAATACCCCATACTGACAAAGAGAAAAAATAATTTCTGCAAATTTATTAAAAGTAAAAAACTAGTACAACAAGTACAAGCTTGGCACCTATTTGGGCAGGTCTCCCATTCTTCTTATAAGGAACTTCTCAAGCTCAATCTGGTTGGATAAGGAGTGTCTGTACATAGCTATTTTAGATCTCTCCAGAGATGTTCAATCAGGTTCATGTCTGGGCTCTGGCTGGGCCACTCAAGAACATTCACAGAGTTGGCCCAAAGTCACTCCTTTGTTATCATGGCTGTATCCTTAGGGTCACTGTCCTGTTGGAAGCCTGATTGGTGGAGTGCAGCAGAAATGGATGTCTTTCTGGAAGGTTCTAATCTCTCCACAGAGCAATGCTGAAGCTCTGTCAGAGTGACCCTTGGGTTCTCGGGTTACCTCCCTGACTAAGGCTTTTTAACTCCGATCATTCAGATTGGACGGGCGGCCAGCTTTAAGAAGAGTCCTGGTGGTTCCAACCTTCTTCCATTTACAGATGATGCAGGCCACTGGGCTAATTGGGACCTTCAATGTACCCTTCCCCAGATGTGTGCATTAATACAATCCTGCCTCTGAGGTCTACAGGCAATTTCCTGGACTTCATAACTTGTTTTTGCTCTGACATGTACTGTCAACTCTGTGACCTTATATAGACAGGTGTGTGCCTTTTCAAATCATGTTCAATCAACTGGATTTACTACAGGTGAACTCCAAAGGATTTTCAGTGGAAACAGGATGCATCTGAGCTCAATTTTGAGCATCATGGCAAACACTGTAATCACATGTGATTTTTTTTTTTAAATAAATTTGCAAAAAATCAAAATCTTTTTGCACTTTTTGTCATTATGTTATATAGTGTGTAGAATTTTGAAATAAGGCTGTAAAATAAAAGAATGTGCAAAAAGTGAAGCGTTGTGAATACTTTCCAGATGCACTGTATATGAAAATTAGATTGTCTAACTGTTTCAGATTCAGTCCTTACCTATTCGCATCAAGTTTCTGAAGGATTTCCTGAGCCAGTCTTTTCTTTGGAGTAAGGACAGGGTTGACCGGGGACGGTGATGAATGAGAGGTGTTGGAAAAGTCTGGAGTCCTTTGTCCATGGGCAGATTGGGAACCTGAAGGTGAGTTTGGCTTTGTGTCTGGTTGCCGCTTGTCGCTGTAGACACGCACCTGTTTTTAAAGATTAATTACAACAAGAAATGGATGGAGTATACCAAAAAATACAAGAAATTGAATTTGTCAACTTATCAGTATGTGTCTGACGTGACTGGAGACTTAAAAGGAGAGTAAAAATTTACACATTTGGAAGAAATGTGACCTTTTTATGTATTGCTTCTAGATATGGTAACATGTAATTTAGTTATATTTTACCCCTTTGCAACAGATCAACAAGTATTTCTGCTTTTGTCTCCAGACCCACTGCAACCCTAACCACTTACTTTCTTAACTGCTTTTCTAATCAGGGTCGCAGGTACTATCTTAGCTTTTCAATGGGCACAAGGCACACAATAACACCCTGAACAGGGGGCCAGTGCACCGGAGGGCAGACAAACTTGCACACTCACCAATTCACCTATATGGCAACTCAGTGTGTCCAATTAACCTGACTGCATGTTCATTGGACTGTGGGAGTAACCAGAGCTCCTGGAGGAAACCCATGCAGAGAAGACATTGGGAAAACATTTAAACTTGACACAGAATGAACAGGCCCTTCCCACCTGGGGATCAAACCCAGGACCTTCTTGCTGTGAGACCCCACCCACTGTGTCCAACGGGAATGATGGGAAAATAGAAATACATGTAGAATTTGACCAAGGACGACATGAGTCCCTTGAACCAACATATCCTAAGGTAAGGTTTTTCCATTTCCAGTGACTGAGCGCTCTTACTGTCGTTTGATTCCACAACATGCATAAAGTTGACTGACCTCTCTAAGCTATTCCTAAGTGTGAGTGTGAAGAAAGCATTGAAAGCATTGATTGGTGGATTGTGCAAGATGAAGATGCAAGAAAAGAATGTATGAATAACTAAATGATATCATTGAAATAAATTAGAAAAGAAATGCAAAAGGGAGTTACCTTAGTTTTGGAATTCAGGATAACTTTTCCCTTTCTCACGGTGACTGTGTTGTACTGCAGCAAGGCATAGATCAGTTTAGAAAAACTTGGATGTTCTCCAGCCCTTTGAAACACAATTGTAAAGGTCTATTGAGCAATTACAGAAATTCTTGTCAGGCATGTATTAATCAGCATGAGTCAACGTTGTCCTGAAAACCTAATACACAAAAGCAAGCAAAACACGGAATTCATGTGACATGCTACCAGATGCATTAGTTTTACTTTATATCTACCATGCACACGACTAGAAACTCTGGCTATCAGAATTACTGTCATTAATATTGATCAATGACTTGGTAGGAAGCCCAGTGTTTGGAAATGTTTACCTTTTAAACTCCAAGTTGTAAATGTCTCGAAGCTCTTTTTTATCCGTTTTGGACTTCCTTTCCCCTAAAAACTCGATGAAATCCAGGCCACTTTCGTAAGCTGCTCGAACAGAAGGCATCGCTCCGATAATCAACCCAGACCCAGTTTCGTTTCAACTAAACCCACACTAAGCGCTTTCATACAAACCGGAATAAGACAGCTCTAGGAACTGTGTACAAAGTATATCCTTAGATAAAAAACGAATCTTAAGTACAAAACAAACCAGAAAAGAAAATAGAGCTACACGTATTTCTTTGACGTTATACATGTGGGATTTATTGAAGTATATTCATGTAAATTAAAAAATGTAGTTCTTCTTAAACATTTTTAAATGAGAGTTTTGACACGCTCCCTAACCACGCTGACGCTAGAGATGTTTCGATGAGTCAGAGTCTATTGGTTTTAGGTGAACTTGTGGAGTCGACTGTTGTGTCTTTAATAGCGATGCTGAGGAGGTGTCGGTCTCAGTTTAACTTTAAGAATATGTATTACAATGTAGAAAACATCATCATTACAGACATGTATAGCTTGCCCAGAGAGAGTCGTAGCCGAAAGATTCTCTCGTCCATCATTATACAGTGACTTCATCTCAGTTGGAACTAAAGAAACCCAAAACTAAGGCCATATCTTTCTATACATTATTTGGGAAGTTCTGAACTTCTGTCACATACTGCTGATTTTACATACTTCTCATGTATGACTTAATTAATACTAATTGCCAGACACCTCACGACTCCAAAGTAAAATCTAACAATAAGCATTGATGATAATGTGTATTTTTTAAGAAATTAAAAGATGAATTAATGCATAAATCAGATCGTTGCTTCTTAAACTGGTAACACAGTGTGTGTTGAAGTTCTGAAAACTATTCGGTTGTCTTTCCCTTGCATCAGCTTGTAGAGAAGAGGTTGTGCATCCTGTAAGCAGATGCCAAGACAAACAAGGTTTCTTTCAACACGTTGCTACTCATCTTAGTGTCCTTCTGTCTAAGGAGGTTTTACGAAACCTTACATCTATCTTTAAAAATAGTAAATAATAATCTTATTTAAAAAGGAAACGGTAAAGCAACATTAAGTATATACAGATTTTACACATTTATGAACACCTGGTATGAATGTACGCGTCAGGAAGTTTAACAGGTTACTGTTTCCAGTCTTGTCTTGATTTATTACTTGTCAGAATAATAAGTTGTTTAAACCTTCAATATCGCCACATAGAAAGTACCAGGATCGCTCCATCCAGAGGTATCATAACACCCTTAATTTTCCAGCCTCCTTTTCTAAGCCTTTCTCGATTACACTCAGTCAACCACGACACATTCTGTAGGTTCACTACCCACACTGTGAGTCATTTTGATCAAATCTGCTCTACTGCAGTACAAATGGGGCATTAGTATCTGGAGACTAAGGGCGTACTCACACAACCATTTGATTGCTCCAATTTGTGTGAAATATCTGCCTGGCGTTCGGCATGTTGTTTCCTGCCTGCGATTCTTTTTTCTGTCAGCAGATGGCGCAAGATTTCGATCGTACTGGGTTACTGAGATTCGCCATGAATAATAATATTTGGATTCATAAAAGCATAATATGCAAAGTTGCTGTATTTCTTGAGATATCCCCGTTTAAAAGATTTTAATGTAGTTTGACTTCTCATTGAGTTCCTCTCGACTTCCAAATTGATTGCCAGTGGTTGCGTGTAATTAAGGTGGGTTAGTGGAACTGAATGCATGAAATAATCTAACAAAACATGAGTGCATTTTTTCTTAGTAACTGTAATTATATTATTTTCGGTGTTGGGTATCTTAATTTATACTGGACTAGTAATCTGAAGGTCGGTTCTAACCTCACCTTGGCTAGGTTGCTGCTTTTGGGCCCTTGAGCAAGGCAACCCTCATTGCTCAGACTCTATACTGTAACTGAACTCTAAGTCGCTTTGGATGAAGACATCTTATAAATGCTTAAAATGTAAAATTTCAAATAGATAAGCACAATAAGAGGACACATGAAACAATGAAGAAAAAATAAATGCAACATAAGGATCAGAACAAAGGTGAATAACAACTTAATTCATGGCCGTGAAAACTCGCCACGACAATGTAATGAGCAGTTTCCTGAGTAATATGCGTATTGATGTCGAACTTTAAAGTTTTAAAGTATAAAGATGAGGCGATCCTAGCAGATAAGTACTAGAAAAAAGTAATAGAAAACAGTACTAGATTAAGTAATAGTAATTGGACGTACACTTTTTCATTTTTATTAAAATCTTTTTGCGGTTACCTTCAGTTTTCTGTTTTATTAATACATTTGTTCCCAATACGTTTTAAAAATTAAATTAAAATCAAACGCATCCTCAGATTCCCGTGATGCAATTTGACAGGGCTGGTCCAGTTGAGCCAAGATGGCGGACGTTGAACAACTCACTGATGGAGAGAAGGTATGAGGAAACGTATTAAACTTTTTAAAGTTCTTTTTCTCAGTTGTTGTGTTTAGTAGAACACTTTTTTAAATTGTTGGTTTTGGTTCGTGTGTATTGTAGCGGCTGTATTCAGAAATGCCGTTTGCAAAACGACAGGAAAGAAGTCGCTGAAGCAAGCCTGCTAGCATTCGTGCCGTAATCTCAGTTGAGTGTCTCTAATCGCGTCCTGCGCTAAGAGTAGTGCACTACTTTGAGTGTAGAAGTTTTAATAAGTCACACGCTGTAAAGTGCATCTATATATGGTGTATGGAGGTATTTCGTATACAGCCCAGGGCAGGGCGGCTAGTTATTAAGATCGGTCACTGCTTTCGAGGATCTGTGAGCGAATAATCGCTGATTTTATTTTTGATACTTTATACAATTTAGAATTTTATTTTTAAACGTGTCGTGTTCAAAAGTTTAGTACTGGCAGATCTTTATTTAACTAATCTCACCACCAGGGGCTGATAGGCTGTACATACATTGAAGGGTCGATTTTAAAGATTTTTTTTTCTCAGTTCTGCTTTTGGAAAGTTATTCATTTGTTTTACTGATTTTTTTAAACGCGAGTTTAATTTAGTCCTGATTTTATTGTGGTTTGGATTATTGTACATGTTCAGAAAGTCGAAATGTTACACACTTGTAAGGCAGTTCTGGAACTTCACATAGTTTTGCTACTTCTTATAAGTTTTGATTGCTCATACATCATCATGTAATGTTGGATACATTATTACAGCTTCTTCTCACCATTAAAATCCAAAGTCTGGATTCTCTGTAAGTTCACAGTGCTTCATACACTTGTACTTACTCTTGGGGGTAACGTCCTGCCTTTTGAGAGAGTATTCAGTTCTTCTTTTACTGCTTCTATTTGCAGCTGTGTGGCTTTTTCACTATTAGTTGCTGTGTTTCTGGTGTATAAATGCTCGGTTAAATAGAGTTGTGATTTATTTGACACTATACCAATACTTAAAAACTTGTGACCTCTGATAACGATGTCAAATCAAGAATTGACAATAAGTAAATATTAACTTTACATTTTTTCTTGCTTTTAATCTAATGGTTATCGCTGTTGCCTCACGGCGAGAAGGTCCTGGGTTCGATCATCAGATGGGGTGATCCTGGTCCTTTCTTTGTGGAGTTTGCATGTTCTCTGCTTGGGTTTTCTCTGGGTGTTCCGGTTTCCTCGCACAGTCCAAAGACATGAGAGTGCGGTGAATTGGAGACACGAAATTGCCCATGACTGTGTTTAAAATAACCTTGTGTAATAAATAATCGTTTCCTGTCACGAATGTAACCAACGTGACGTTAAAATCACAGTGAACAAAATGAACATACGCCAATGCATTTTCATTTCTGTTCTCGGTGTCGGCCGTTATCTTTCATTCGGATTTGGTCCACTATCAAAGTACCTGTAATGCTTGTAAACATCTTGGCTCTTTCTGTGCCTTTAGTTTAGTCCTATACACTTTATTTTCAGCTGAGTCGTGGTGACCCAGCCCAGTTTCTGCATGCTGCTACATGCCTCTCTTCCTTCACCACCCCCCTGTGAGACTCTTCCGGTAGCTCACTCTACTACGTTCCTGCAAGCCTGCAACAGTTATGTGGTTAGCATCATGTAGAGACCAGCAGAAGTAGACTAAGGTATTTCAGTTATGCTTGATTTAGAGATCCTAAACGACTGCCCGTTACTTCGGCCCCTGACTTCAACATTGAAGGAGATTTTCTAACTAGTTGGGCAATGTGTGAGGTCTAACACACTGAACTGACCCATGTTTTCAGTTGTATGAGTCACTTTTTTGTTGTCTTATTATCTTATTAATTTGTGGTTTTATCAATGATATGCACATGGACAGTTAACCAACAATAATGTTTCTGTGTGTTTTAAAGATCATAGTTTTCAAGTTAGTGGTTCAGCTTTGGCTTTCACTTCAGTTTCTGGAACTACAATGAGTGTTGTCTGTACAGTCTGTCTTACAGTGACATAATAATTTGTCATGTTAGTGACAGAATTAAAGAAAATAACAGTTCATTTCTGGATCAAATATCTTCATCCCGTTTAAAAGATTATTTTTTTCATTCTTTTATTGGTCAATTCTTTGCCTTTATTGTTTTTTTTTTGTTATTTTTGTATTTTGGGCTCCTACATGCTGCTTCCACACGTCATCCCTGAGTCTACCCTTCGTATTTTTATTTGGGCATGAGACTGGCACTGAGAGTGTACTGAGCCCCCCATCCCCCAAATAGCTAGGCTGCTTGGCCATTCCCCATTCCAGTGGCAAACTTTGGTCTAGCGTACTTTACCACAGCACAAGATTATTGGGATAGGCTGGTTTACAGACAGCTGTCTAACGCCTACATCCGCTGATCACATGGTTGTGTGGTTTTAACACACAAACAATGTGGAGTGATAATCTTATGCTAAAATAATGCTAGCATAAATGTCCATAACATTTAAAATGTATCGGGTATTTACATATAATGTATGCATACTATACAGGAACATTTTGTGAATTATTTCGGCTGTTCCCATTAGGGGTCGCTACAGCAGGTCTTGGTCCGCGTTATTAATTTGGCATAGTTTTGACTCCAGATGGCCTTCCTAGAAACCTTATATTTCATCGGGGCTTGGGACCGGCACTACAATGCACTTGTTTATGAATCCTAGAGGTGTGGGGGTGGTGCTCAGCTGACCAGTGGCAGCGCCGAGCTTTGAACCGGGGAGGAATCTGTGCTGGTGGAATATTTCTGATTGTAGCCTTTATGTTCCTCTGTACAGATTGTTACTCCCTGTGCTTGGTCTATTAGATTTATTAAATGTATATATCTTGGTTCTGTAGTCTTTCCAGTTTATTCAGACCAGACCACCACAGAATCTTGTCAGTGAGATTTTTTGTTGGTTTAAATGTCACATCTTTAACACTGAAAAAAGTTCCATATATATACATATATACGCACGTCTGCTTCACATTATATAAGCTGTGTCATGATCTTCATGATAATTACGGATGTATTTCTGCTATGTTAAACATCTAATCTGTTTGTTTGACTTTGTCTTCTCTCTGTGTCTTGTCTGTTTTAAACAGATCCGCATTGCTGCAAATTTCGTTATCCATGCACCACCCGGAGAGTTTAATGAAGTTTTCAATGGTGAGATCTGTGGATTAAAACTTCCGGAAAGTCCTGATTTTCTTTTGATCTAAGCAGTAGATTCTGTATCTACTATTAAAATGGACTCTGCAGGGTGCACACAATTTCATAATCTAGGGGTAAAGTAGAAAAAAGCTTTTACTCAGTCATTAGGTCAGGTTTAAATACAGGTTACTTCATTGAGGTTTGTGGTCAGTGAATGCTTTGAATGTTATTAAATAAAGTGGTCACAGATTTTAGCTTGATGCATTAAGACTTACAGAGTCTAATGGGTCTAAAATTTAGAATACTGTAGAAATGCACATGTTCTAGTGTGGAGATACATACTAGAGTTCTTTCATTGTGGCAAGCTTGTGATAGCACTTAGTAGTGCTACCAGAGTTTGATATATTTTTATCTACGTTGAGGCTGACTTGGCACCAGAGTACTACCGTTTCACATGTGTAATTAACACATCTTTAGTCTCTCTGATCGAAAGCTTACTGCAACTTTAAATTAGCCCTTGATGCTATGTATAAATAGCTGTAAATGGTTAAATGTCTGCAGTGTCTAAACTATTTGTGGTAGATTTTAAGCTTGCTCTAAGATTATTGATGTTTGATTGCAGATGTTCGACTACTGCTCAACAATGACAATCTTCTCAGGGAAGGAGCTGCACAGTGAGTATTTTATACATTACAGGACTGCATATTATTCAGCTTGAAGATTTTGGATGTAATGGTACCCATGTTGTGGTACAAACATTTTTCCTGGGGTGTTTTTATACAAAATGAAACATAAGACAAATTATAACATTTCCTTTTTTATTCTCTATACAAAATAATACAACAAACTTTTATCTTATTTATCTACACAACGAATGCCTTTTTATTTCTGAGGTAGGTACAGACTATGCAGAGCAAAGATGCACATTTTCTATTTTATTCTTAAATAAATTGACCTGGAAAAACTCTGCAAGTGCTTTTAACCAGGCGAGATTTTTAACTTGTTTGGGGTTTATCGTTACATCCCATCCCTAACAACTCACATTAATTAAAATGTGACTGTTGGTTTTAAATATGTATTGTAGATATCTATTATCTAATTAAAACTTTCTACAGCAGTGCATTCTGCAGTCATATCTGAATCTCACTGTTCCTCTTCTCTCATATCCATAACTGATAACCACTCGAGATAAGTCCACCTAGGATGGCTTCGTTTCATTTTGACGTTCATGTGAAGCTAAACAAAACATCTGTTCCACTTTAATGCGTAGGTTCACCTGCTTGCTCCTTATTAATGACTTGGAACAACCTGCTGCACTCAGTTGCCTGACCGAGCTTAACACATCAACTGCATTAAATGAAACTAAATGTTTGAAATGCTGTTTTTGATTAGTCTCAGCCTTCACCTAATCTTGGGGATTTGTTTTTCTCTTCTGTAAAACAGTGCTTTTGCCCAGTACAACATGGATCAGTTTGCACCTGCAAAGATTAAGGATGATCAGGTGAATGGTGCTGCTTTAGTTCATTCACTCTTCGTATCCTTTCCTTAGGCTGCTTTCAAATGGTTTTGCTTTTTAGTTAACACAAAGCTGCACAGTCATACTCAGTTTCTTCTTCATGCATAGGCAGAATGTAATAATATAATAATTAGTCCTTTCTGTGTGGACTTTGCATGTTCTCCCCGTGTGGGTTTCCTCCGGGTACTCCAGTTTCCTCCCACAGTCCAAAGACATGCTACCAGGTTGATTGGATACACTGAATTGTCCTGTTGGTGCCTGCGCTCCAGCACCCCCGCCCAACCTGGATTAGTAGGATAAGTGGTTTAAGAAAATGAACTGAAGTTTAAACTGGCGTATTTTCAGGCTTGTCGTACACTGCAGAACAATGTTGCTACTTGGATTCTAAACAGCAAGTATTTGCTGTTATATAGTAAATATAGTAAATAAAATTAGTTTATGGTGGCCTGGGTATCGCAGCGTAAAGGTAAACTGGTAATAAAAACATTAACATCACGAGCACAAAGCTGATTTGTCTTTTATTTAAAAGCAGCCTAAAGCACACTACTCACCATTTCCATACCGATTCATTACTTGATTAAGATTTAAAGTTTTTAATTAAAAGTTTTTTCTTGCAACAGGGAATTTATGGACTTTATTATTATTAATTTTTTTTTTTTAATGCAGGTATTGATAACCGAGCATGGAGATCTCGGAAACGGGCGCTTCTTTGACCCTCGACACAAGCTGTCATTTAAATTTGACCATTTGAGGAAAGAAGCGAGTGACCTGCAGCCTCACGATGGCCAGTCATCTCTGGAGCCGTGGCGGGAGGCGTGTGACACCGCTCTCCGGGCCTACATCAAAGATCACTACCCCAGTGGAGTGTGCACAGTGAGTGTGCTTCAAAATGACACACAGATCCATACGTGTTAGTTTAATAGTTTAATTGAAAACTTACGCCGTCCATCTCTCTTCAGCTTATTTAAAAAAGAATGTACAGTTCATCCCAACCATTCTTTTATTTTCTGTAGGTTTACAGTAAAACCATTGATGGCCAACAGACAATCATTGCCTGCATCGAAGGACATCAGTTCCAACCCAAAAACTTCTGGTAAGAACACAGATGTGGTCTGGAGCTGATAATATACCTCTAAAACCAACCAAGTGAACGTGCATCACTCTCGAACCTCTGTGTGTGTGTGTGTGTGTGTGTGTGTGTGTGTGTGTGTGTGTGTGTG
>JAYDZG010000043.1:6648287-6661050 GCA_034509265.1 Microcambeva bendego
CGTTCATCCCTCTCGAACCTGTGTGTGTGTG
The DNA here is from genome assembly GCA_034509265.1 of Microcambeva bendego. Lineage (NCBI taxonomy): Eukaryota > Metazoa > Chordata > Actinopteri > Siluriformes > Trichomycteridae > Microcambeva > Microcambeva bendego. The sequence continues at coordinate 6,648,319 of JAYDZG010000043.1, forward strand.
TGTGTGTGTGTGTGTGTGTGTGTGCGCAGGAATGGTCGTTGCCGTTCTGAGTGGAAGTTCAGCATTTCACAGGGTACGGCTCAGGTGGTGGGAGTGCTTAAGGTCCAGGTACATTATTACGAAGACGGCAATGTGCAGCTAGTCAGTCACAAGGACATTCAAGAATCTCTCACCATTACTGTAAGTTACAAAAATTAACATGTCCATGCTGAAAGGTCAAATCTGTTTAAATTTGGTATCGTAACATCCCACACGCCTCAACATCACGATTTATTTATCAAAGAATAAGCACAAACAACCTGATGAATGCAATTTTAAATCCACCATTTTGAGCAAAACTGCAACAGCATAATAACTGACAGGCCGAACTGATCTGCTGGGATGACTTTTTATTTTCAATACATTTTAGTGTTCATATCAATTTGTAATTTTGTCAGAGACCTGGCTCAACGCTAATGTCTAATGTTACATTTTCACCATTTTGCCGGTGCTTCTAATCAAAATGACTTTGAGGGTTGAGGGCCTTGTTCAGGGGCCCAACAGTGGCAGCTTGGCAGTATTACTAGCTCAGTACCTTAACCAGTAAGCCATCATTGTCTGAGTCACAGGCTAATTAGTGTGACCTCAGACCTAAAAACATGACTTGAGACTATCACACAAAGCCTCTTTCACTTCCCTCTGGTGGATACACACAATAAACAGAAAGTCTTATGACAGGTGATTAAACAGAAAATCACTTCAGCATTTACTCTGATAGACTGCTTATTTTTGCCATGCTGTACGTTTTAAGTCAAAATATGATGGATTTAATGGCCAGAAGTGTGTTGACATTTAAAAACGAGCTAGTTGAACATACTATAGAATTGCTCTCTTAAAAGAGGATTGTTTGGATCTGTTCAGCATGAAACCTGCTGTAGTAAACTCTTGCATGTCTACTAAGGGTGAGAAACTTCTTCAGATGTAGATTTCAGTTCAGTTCATTGTCTTTAACCCCTTATCCTAATTATCGGGAAGGGGTGCTGGAGCCTATCCCGGCTCTTCAACGAGCGCAAGGCACAAGGTAACACCCTGGATGGGGTGCCAGTCCATCACAGGTACCTACAGGACAATTCGGTGTCTCCAGTCAACCTAGTAGCATGTCTTTGGACTGTGGTAGGAAACCCCCGTGGAGAACATGCAAACTCCCCACAGAAAGGACCCAGATCGCCCCACCCGGGGATTGAACCCAGGACCTTCTCGCTGTGAGGCGACAGTGCTACCCACCAAGCCACCGTGTCGTTGTAGATTTAAGCAGATGTGATGAAACCCGATCAAGTGCTTGAGGTCAATATCTGTGTTTTTCTTTTCATTGCTAATCTGTATATGAGATATAATTTGGGGCCTTGCTGTACTCAAATGTTTTTAATGGTTGCCTGATGCGTTGTTCTTACGTGTCTCTCTGCAGAATGCAAAGCAGACAGCTGAGGAGTTCGTTAAAATGATTGAAAATGCAGAAACTGAATACCAGGTATTACCAGTGCTTCTAAATTTTCAAAAACTTAGATGCATGAGTGGTGCAGCGGTCTTTGAGATCCATGTCTGAATGTTTGGGCAAAAACTAGATATTAAATGTACTTGTGCCTGACATTTTATGTTGTATATTAAATAATGATTTTTTGCTGTTGTTTGTTTGCCCAACGAGACGGCTATCAACGAAAACTACACAAACATGTCTGACACCACCTTCAAAGCCTTACGTCGGCCGCTTCCTGTCACCAGAACCAAAATCGATTGGAACAAGATCCTCAGCTACAAGATCGGCAAGGAGATGCAGAATGCTTAAATAAAACTGAGCCAGAAAACAATGAACTGATCGGAGCTAGGCCTATGGGACAAGTGTGCTAAGAAATGTTAATGCTTTTTCTCTATTTTTGTATTTTTATTAAAGCTAAGGTTTAATCTCAGCTGAAAGGATCAGGAGATCCTGAATCCTCAGGAGGTTGTGAGATTGTCCTGTTGGTCTAGTAAAGAGTCTTGCTGTCGAACAAATACCTCCTGCAACACCAGTGCACAGGGTCAAAAATGTTTATCCTCCTCCCTGGTTTTTTTCCTGATATATGCACACTCAGCATCTGACCAAATGTATAGTGTCTGCTTCCAAATGCTTTATTTTAACTGAAATTAGATTTTATTTAAGTGATTTTAATATTAACAGTTTACAGTTTCTAGATGCATTGTTTAATTTAATCAGTTAGAAAAGAGCAGCTCTGATTGCTCTTTCATCCGGCCACAATGAAAGTCACATTGAGCTGCAAACAATATATGAGGATGTACTCAGACAACTCAGATATTCACAGATAATCAAAAGGAAGGAAACCACCGCCAGAACTTTGTTATTTAATGAATCATGTTCCATTGAAACATAGTCGTGGCTTTTGGTGTAAACTGAGAGATCAAACGAGTTAATCTTAAGTCTTAATGTGGAATATAGTGGATGTAATATCAACACTATAAATTAACCTTTACAATCTATTTTTCTCATCTAAATTCACCCCCCAATGGTTCATCTTAATGATTCATCAAGTTTTGTCTTTTGTTTGTAAACCTAAAAATTTGCTCTTTCTCTTGTTGTTCTTTCATTCCAGTGTTGGTTTAGGACAATACTGAACATCAGTGTTTAATAATTTACTATCATCTGATGATAACATTTTAGTCCAATTAAGCATAGTTGTAGTCGATAACCTGAATTTTCTGTTTTAAACATTATTGTTGAGCTATTTTCTGATGTCAGGGAAGATATAAAGCTAATGCTTGTGTGGAAATGAAAGTAAAACGACCAGTCACCTTAGTGTCCAAAATGCAAAGGAAAGATCTGACTCTTGATCCACGAGCTTGTATAAGATTGATCAATGGTTTATTAGTACAAAGAGTCTGTGGAAAAGGCACTAAGTTCATTTGTATTTATGCAATTTGTTTAAAAGCTTTAGCTGTCTTCAGCCTTTTCTGATCAAAATAAAGCCAAATGTGACTTTAATTTTTCTGCCTCTGATTGGAAATGGCTGCAGTATCGTCTTTCACATTGTAGCGTTAATGTTTGCAATGTTGTTCCTGCTATTTTCCAAGCATTTATTATTGCTGATTTTTTTTACCAATTGTATGTATTGTATGAATCCTAGACAAATAAAGTATTTGCACCAACTCCTTTGACACAGAGTTTTTTTTTATGTAAAATATTATTATTAAGGCTCATTTAATAAACAGTGATCTGATTTAGTGGTGTTAGATAGATGAATGGCTTAACACATTGTGTCTCCTTGGAAAGCCAGGGCGAACATCTTTGAGAGTAGTCAACAAAGCACATTTTGGATCATAGGACATTGTTACATACATACTTTATTAATACTTTTAGCAACAATTGAGACATGAAACCCAACTAGCTGAGGGCTCATATTGCCTCAGCATTCAATTGTTGATTTGGTAGCTAATATGTCTGTAATAACATCAGACTTAAACTATCATTATTATTACACATATGTCTGTGAATATTTGAAATGTTTATTTAATCAGAACAAATGCATAATGTGATTCAATGGTGTCTGTTTTAGCTTCCCCTTATGGAGAAGAGTGAGTAATAAGCCAGTTTCATAATGTGCTTTAGCTTTTTTTTTTTAACCCAGTAGAGTTTATGAGGAACATTTTTTACCAAGTAGAGTTTGAGCATCAAAGCTTAGACAAATGATAGTAAATAGCTACAGTGATATTATATCATGAAAGTGGGGCATTAAAGTAGAAGCATGCAATGGTTATTTCCTCATCTCAAAAAATATATAAAGCAAAAGCCAGCAACAGTGCCACCACAGTATAAATCAATAAAAATGTCACTGCCTCAATTACTTGTCATGTGCCCTTGAGCATCAATGAAAGCTTGACAAGATCTTAAGCTGTTCACATTTTGACTTATTGTCTGCTGAGGCATGGGATCCCACTCTTCTTGAAATGTTATGAGCCTCTACATGCTAACTCAGCTAAACCCATAGGTTCCCTATGGGATTCAGGTCTGGAGAAAGTCCAGGCACTCTATTTGAGTTACCCCAGCAGCCGTTCCCTAATGATGCGATCTCGATGAGCAGGAGCATTGTCATCCATGAAGGTCAAATTAGGCCTGTTTTGTTCATGCAGAGGCAAAATGACTGGATTAATGATGTTATTCAAGTAGTATGGGTGGGTCACTGTACCATTCACTAAGTGTAAGGCAGTTCTGTATTGACTAGACACACCTGCCCACACTGTAGCACCACCACTACCAACAAAGGCTCATCTGGTGACAAAAGGCGCTGATGGCGCTCTCCCTGACTTCTCCAACATTGTTGGCGGCTATCGTTTCTGCTCAGCATGAATCGACTTGCATCAGTGAACAGCACTGAGGCCCACTGGTCTCTCATCCAGTGTAAGTGTTCTCTGGTTCATACAAGACGATGATGTCTGTGCCTGGTGGTGTAGCCAGGAACACTTGCAGGTCATCAAACACCACACTGATGTTTCACGGTCTGACGTGAACAGTGTGTTATGTGGCCAAAGGACATCCACTATGCCTATCTGCGACTCTGTGTTACAACATGCTGATGACACTCTAAGCTCAGTGGCCACTTCCATCTGAGAACATCCTGTTTGAAGCCTCGCAATGGCGAAGTAATGTTAATCAGTTGTTAGTTTTGGTCTTTGTCTCATGACGTCAAAATGTGAACAGCATGATGAGGAGGACTCAAATTTATTGGTCGAGTAGTGTATCCGTACAATAAAAGTACTGTCCAATACAATTACATAGTATTTCACTCATAACTTTTAGTTCTTGAGTAAGTAATTGTAATACGTTGACTGAAGAATAAATAAATATACAAATGTAGAAATAAAATGAAATCATTTTTTTCTTTGAAATTACATGTGGCGTTTTGAATGTGGGACTGTTTAGTATCTTTTAAAAAATACAAACGAGATTTTGTGAGAGAAATAGAAACTTTGAATAAAAAGTGGAATAACGAACACATCGGTGGTCTTTGGTAGTTTAAATAGTCTGCTAGGTTCAAAACGGGTGTATTGGGGCGGAGCTTGATTAAAACGGGTGTGAAAAAGAAACGCCACTCCGGCGCCATCCAGTGGAAGTTTTCTATATTACAGCTTCTCCAGTCTCCCGTCATTCTCGTGTTATGGTCATACGGTAAAAAAAATGGCGGACGAGAATAGCAATAGTCCTCAGTCCCATGGTTTTGCGGAGAAATTGAAGTCGTGGCTGTCTTGCTCGTGGACGTACGTGTGCGCGGTGTGGTTCGCCATGGTGTTAACGATGATCTATGTGCTGCGGAGTCCGCTCAAGCTGCAGGAATCAGTCGCTGCTGGTAATGTCAAAAAGCTCCAGTCTGCTGCTGATGGTGTTGGTAGTGTTTGTGGTGGCTCCGGTAGCTGGTGTTATTGTAGCCAAGCTAGCTAATACACCAGCAATGGTGGTCTAACACACAGCGAGCTCTCTCCACATATTTCGGTTTCATGATCAGTGATCAGCTGGTATGATCGAGAAGCAGATGGGTTTTATCCATCATCACTGCTAGCATGGCTAACTGTTCATGGAGGAGCTTCAGTGGATGATAGCTTCAGACTGCTGAAACTGATGCTGGTCGCACTTCTAATGTCGTTTAGGAAAACAATTGTATACAAGTCTGTATGAATAAGCCTTTTAATTTAAAGAATTGTCCATCTCAGTTAGTGAAGCTTGCGTGTAGGTGCTCGTTGTATACAATGTATAGAACTACTGACTGGAACCAGTCTATTGTAGTGTATTGTGCATCAGGTTTGTCCGTCAGCAGAAATTAAACACTAAGGACCACAGCTGATTAGACATTATTTGCAGTTAATAAGTCTATCTGACATTAAGACATCAATGAAGTTATCACTGAAGCATAGTGGACTAGAAATAATTTAACCAAACAGTCCACTGGTGTCCGGCTTCGTTCGTTCATTAGGATTTTAACATCCATGTTCTACACTTATTGTTACATTCGTGACATTAAAGGTAGTTACTCATTACACAAGGTTAAGAAAATCATAATAAATACTTTCATGGATAACTTAGTATGTCCAATTGACCTCACTTTCATGTTTTGGACTGTCGGAGTAAACCGGAGCACCCGGAGGAAACTTACATTGACAAGGAGAGAACATGCAAAATACACACAGAAAGGACCAGGACCACCCCACCTGGGAATCGGACAGGGACATTCTTGCTGTGAGGCAACAGTGCTGCCCCTGCGGTCCATTATAGTCAGTCATATTATATGACTTATATATTATTATACATTTGGGACCTCATTGACCAACACATGGCAACCCCTGACCAGATATGTTCTACAATGGCTGACACGATTTGTTTTCAAGACTATCATGGGGTCACCACATGACTGCTTGGACAATACAGCAATAGAAAATATTATTTTACTGGTTTTCTGCATAACAATAACTCTGACAAGGCGGCACTGTACTGTAATGAATTGTGTCCAGTATGAGTGTATCAAGCTTGATAACACATATGGGATTATAACAAAATTGATCTTGAATACCATAATGCCACAAAATAACAGCTACTATTTTCATACCAAGTGACAATAAGAAGTTAAAACATAGGTTACAACCATACTACTGTACCGTGATTGTGTCAGTGTTACTGAAGGACAATTATCAGTCACTCCAAGTCTTTGTTGACATTGTTTACAGACATTCTCATCCATGTTAGGTGTACCTAAAGTTGCTAATGTTATCGGACAATCTTTGCTTCTGTACACTCAATGCACCAAGGCTCTAAATAGAAGAAGCTTCTTGGATCATTATTTACTAAAATATTTTCAAACTCCACCACAAGTGTATTGTTGAGGAGTAAATGTGTCTGTTAAATGTGAATCTTACCACATATTTTCTTTTTCTAACAGCATCCATGTTTCTGAACACCCTCACACCCAAGTTCTATGTTGCACTTACTGGAACCTCCTCTCTCATTTCTGGTCTCATACTGGTAAGCCTTATTTTGTATTTTATGAAAGTCATTGTGTGCTGTCTGTTTGCGATCTGATAAGATCTTGTGAAGTGTGAGAATCGTAACAATATTTCTATTGTTTTTTTTCTTGAACCTACTTTCGGAAATCACTTTACCTCAGATTTTCGAATGGTGGTATTTTAGAAAGTACGGCACGTCGTTTATTGAGCAGGTGTCCGTCAGTCACTTGCGTCCACTCCTGGGTGGTGTGGAGAACAATAGTTCTGCGAGTCTCTTCTCTTCGGCTAACGGAGACGTGGACCAGCGGCCCAGTGTCTCAGGTAACCATAGACGCCCATGTCCTACATCGGTGAAGTAATGCTTGATCAGTACTAACTTATCAATTTCTGTTACATTTACATTTTAGCATTGAGCCGACGCTTTAATTCAAAGTGACTTACAGTTCCATTACAGCACACAGTCTGGGCAATTTAGGGTTGCTCATGGGCCCAACAGTAGCAACCCAGTAAGGATGGGGCTTAAACCTGCTCCATTCTGATTAGTCCAGTACCTTTAACACTAGACTACTGCTTGTCCCTGTTAAAATACAGAGCAGTTAAAGTTTTCTAGAACTTCTAGGGATTCTAGATCACATTTTTGACTTTTTTTGTATATTTAAAGAAGAGTTTTGAGTGGCTGACGTTTCCAGATAACTGATCTGATGATGACAAGCGGTGACCATATCAACATTTTAAACTCTCTTCTTTTGCCGAGTCATGTATTGGATGCCTACATGCGTTTTGTATTACGTGCTCTATATCTCCGTTAAGCCACTTAAACCCTTCTGAAGCTCCTGGCATAAAACATGACAGTCGGTCAGTTTGAAATGTAGACCAAATCTTTTTCCAGTTAGCCACTTTAGGCTCAGGATGAGCACTTCTACCCTGTATCAGTCTGTCACATCACTTGTAGTAACGTCATAACTACTGCGTTGTGTGCTGTGCATCTGTTTTCAGTGCTTTCGTTTTTTTACTTGACTATTGGTTGCAACCTTTTATTCCAGAGTGTAAAGTATGGAGGAACCCCCTCAATCTGTTCCGAGGTGCAGAGTACAACAGGTAGGACATCCTAACTTATGATTGTTCATTCCATAGGTTTTCTGACCACTCTGATGTTCACCTTTTCTTGTTCCTCTGTCTTTTGCAGGTACACGTGGGTGACGGGTAAAGAACCACTTACTTACTACGACATGAATTTGTCAGCGCAGGATCATCAGACCTTCTTCACTTCCGATACACAACAACTCAAACCAGAAGACACGGGTCAGCGTTATATATTACTCCTGTAATGCTGAATGATTATCTGTGTGCAACGTTTGCTTATGGGGGTTTTAATACTTATGTAGACATATGGATGTGTTTGTGTGTTGCAGTGATGCAGAAAGCTTGGCGAGAGAGGAATCCTCAAGCTCGGATAAAAGCTGCCTACCAGGCTATCGAGCTAAACCATGAGTAAGTAACAGACTGTTATTTCCGAGTGTGTCATTGACGATGGTTGATTTTAAGTTTGTTTCTTAACATTTTAAGTATCTTAACAACACCTCCAACTCACTCTAAATTTAAGTTAATAATGTTTATTAAGCATATACTGCAACCCAACAAAAAAGTTGGTAGCTGAGCCTAAAATGGTTTGGTCATGTGCAGACATTTTAACCCAGTCCGTGTAGTAAAACACACATATACACACTAGTGAACACCAGGGGGCAGTGAGCATATGTGCCCGGGGAGTAGAGATGTCACAAGATGTCATCGATACTTCAGTACCAAGTCGATACCAAAGTTCTGAAAATGATTCGATCCTCGTTTCCTGTGGTACCGAAGGTTTCTCAGATCTCCCAGACCACATGCTAATGACATAACGATAAGAAGCTGAGAAAACTAAAACAGTAACAGCAGTAGGAATCGTAGTGAGCTGCATCGCTCCCTGTAGCAGTGTTCTATTAAGTCATCGCTTTATAAGTCGTGTTATTCAAACGATCTATCTAGGTAGTGATTACCTCGCATTTCATTAGCATCGTACTATTCAAATCAATAGGACCAGCGTTAGCTACAAACGGCTACCGAACTGCTTAAACTTCACTGATGAGCTCGGAATGACATACAAACACACTCGTACACATTTATACACAATAAACGATCATTTAATACCATTGAAAACAAATTGAGCAGTTGACGTTGAAATTTGATGGTTACTTAATATAAATGCCATAACAAAATAAAGTTGATTGGTTTTTTTTTTGTTATTGGCACAATATAGTTTTGTATTAAATAAAAAATAGTTACATTTTTATTACTTGAAAAAAAAAAAACAAGGTATTAACTAATTATAATTTTCTTCTTCATGGAATCGAAGTTGGTATCGAGAATCGTGGAATTTTAGTGGTATTGGTACCGACTTCTACATTTCTGGTATTGTGAAACCCCTAACGGGGAGTAGTTTGGGGTTGGGTGCCTTGCTCAAGGGCACTTCAGTCGGCTCTGGGAATCGATCAGACAAACTTTCGATCTCAAGCCCAGTTCTCTCACCCACAGGCCACGGCTATTGTGAATTTTACAGAATTTGACCGGATGATGAATTAAAATCCCACTTGTGTTTGTTTAGATGTGCTGCCGCATACGTGCTTCTGGCTGAAGAAGAAGCCACTACAATTATAGAGGCAGAGCGACTTTTTAAACAAGCGCTGAAGTTTGGTATGGAACACACACACACACACACACACACACACACACACAGTGTGACATGATGCACAGTTTTAATATTGCACGTTCGTTTTAAATAAGATGAATTGTTTTTTGTTTTTCAGCGGGAAAAGACACAAATCTTTTGGTGTACATTAAGCGCAGACTGGCCATGTGTGCACGCAAACTGGGACGTATTAAGGAGGCTGTAAAAATGATGAGAGATGTAAGAGTTCCCTTTTTATGATTTTTGTTATATATATGGTGATATAATGGCACCTACAATGCCGTTTGTTGTTTCTTGTCCTTTATAAAATATCCAAACCAGAATCATTCATGACCTAGAATAATGTACAGTACTGTGCAAAAGTCTGAGGCACCCAGTGAAAATGAGAAAGTTCATTTTCTCAGTACAACACTACATTAGGATAAATACAAATAACATTGATGCTCTAAGTAGTTTAGTTTCCATTCACCACTGTTCATTAAAACATTTGTGTTCTCTTTATGGGAGTTTGTTCTTCAGACTAACTCACAAGACTTTATTTTACTAACTTTGTTTTGTAGCAACTTTTACTAAACTACTCTATTCAAAATAAGAAACTTTTACTTTTTACTGTAAGTCTACATGTTGCTTTATTGGGCAAAACCTCTTATTGCTGAGATACTTGGGCTTCAATTATCTGTCTGGGTGCCTAAGAATTTTGCACAGTACTGTATATAATCAAAAGTATTCGGACACCTGGTCATGAGCTTCTTGTACATCCTAATTTGAAAACTAGCAGCTATGACATACAAAGCTGCTCTACTGAGAAGGATTTTCGCAAGTATGTCTATGGGAATTTGTGCCATTTAGTCAAAATGGTATTTGTAAATCTAGGCACTACTGCTTTTAAAGAAAGCTTCGACTGATGTTGAACAGCTGTTCAGTGGAACTAAGGTCAGGACTTTGTGCGGACCACTTTAGTTTCTTATACAGTTATAATCTAAATTCCAGTTTATATGACCACTTTATCTTCTTCAATATAGTATAGTATAGTATACTGATAGAAATCTGCATTTGATAATAAAAAAAACATTGTATTTGTTATGTACAAATCCCATTTGCGAAAAAAAAGTTGAGACATTGTGTAAATTTGGGCCGGCCGTAGCCTAGTGCTTAGGGTACAGGACTAGTAATCCGAAGGTCACTGATTCAAAACCCCTTCACTGCCATGTTGCTCCTGTTGGGCCCTAGAGCAAGGCACTTAACCCCCATAAGTCAAGAGAATGAATGGAATCCTCTTATTTCACATGTAAATGGATGAAACACAAGCATTTAAAATTAGATGAAGTGTCCCGATCCTTTTGATCACACAGTGTACATATCAGCTGAACTATCGCATTGAATGTATTTATGATTTTCCGTCCTGTTCCCTTCTTTCTTCTTCTTCCATAGTTAATAAAAGAATATCCGTTACTTGGGATGTTAAATATCCATGAAAACCTTCTAGAAGCACTGTTGGAGCTGCAGGCCTATGCTGACGTACAAGCAGTATTAGCAAAATATGATGGTAAGCTGAAGAACCGTCCACTCATTTCATCTTTTATCAGAGAATGAAGCAGGTCATGATTGAGATGCCTTGATTGTAAAATCTTAGCACATCTGTAACATGTTTCTGCTCTTCGCCAGATATCAGCTTGCCAAAATCTGCCACTATATGTTACACATCTGCCTTACTAAAAGCACGGGCAGTGTCAGACAAGTAAGTAATGGGTGTAGCTGCTGGGTGACTAATGTGCGTTTCCAATCACGTACATTCCTTTCAGCTTTAACATGTTATGTTCGTGTGCTGCAGGTTCTCACCTGAGACGGCCTCGAGGCGAGGTCTCAGCACCGCAGAAATGAACGCCGTAGAGGCCATACACAGAGCTGTGGAGTTTAACCCACATGTACCAAAGGTTAGACGTACTCGCTCACCTCCATTCGCGTCCCGTCTGGCATTTGTTTTCTATATGCTTTCCCTGAATGATTGTTTTGTTTGTTTGTGGATTCGACCATACGTTTGTTTGTGTCAGGTTGAAATCCCTTGTAGACTAACAGCAATTTTCACGTTGTGTGTCATGATGTGGTACAATCCCTGGATAATTAGCTGGTAGACTCATGTGAGCGAAAGATGATGTTACCGTTTGAGGTGGGCAGTGATATGAGCTAACATTTATCCAAGAGCCTTGGAGATATGTCACAATAGCTGATGCCTACCCAGAAATCAAAGATTACTGCAGAATGAAGTGTCAAGATGACAATCTTCAAACCAACAATCTCCCCACATCAAAGTTAAACGCAACCAAGACTTCTTATAAAGGCAAGACGATTATAACCAGGTGCCGAATTGATTATTCTGCACTCAGCCACGACACCTCCTGGTTGGCGAGCAGGCACCAACCTGTCAGCAATACTATTAAACATATTTTGTTAGAATGTCCTAGAATTTCAGCCACCAGAGGGTTTATAGGGTTAAGAAAATGTACAAACCTGTTCCAGGCATTGACAGCCAGTCGTAGCGTCATGATTAGGGTACATAACTAGTAATCCAAAGGTCGCTGGTTCGAACCTCACCACTGCATGGTTGCTACTGTTGGGCTCTTGAGCAAGTTCCTTAACCCTCATTGCTAGGACTGTAACTGTAAGTCGTTTTGGATAAAGGTGTCGGCTAAATGCTGAAAGATATGAGGCTCTGAACAAATAATGGTGTAAAGGTTCAATATTTGTTTATGCCATAAATATAGCCAGTGTGTTACTGAAACTAAATTTTACTAAACTGGACAACTGTTTTGCATAATGATGCTTGAACCATTGGAGCCGGGGATAAATGGCTTTGGCTTCTATGGTTTACACAGAAAACAAGGCAGTGGAAACCATGGGTCAGACTTTTTAAGATTTAAAAGTTGCTGTGTTGTAAATATGTATTTTTCAAACATGGGGTATAGTTTTGTGTACCCCAGGGTGCATGGATG
>JAYDZG010000043.1:6670783-6681878 GCA_034509265.1 Microcambeva bendego
TTTGTTTAATTGATGTTATTAAAATATAGATTTTTTTTTCTTGTTTACGTGTTTTTTCTTGAATAAGTTCTACATGTAAGGCATGTAGCAAAATTTGTTCATCATTGATATTAATATAATATTAATTGGCGTCTCCCACTGCCTGGAAAAAAATGAATGAAGAGCCATGTTATTAAAGGCTCTTAAATAGCAATGCTGCCAAAAGGTCCAGCTCTCTTCGAATAGCCATAATTCCAATCATTAGCACAAATGCTTTTTTGAAGTATTTGTGTAGTAATTTGTGCCTATTCAAAGTGGGAGAAAGTAAAATGGGCAATTATTACAGCTCAAAGGTCACTTTATTTTAAAGTGCAACAAAGTGGTCCAACAAACTCATGGTCAGGTATCTAAATACTTTTAGTTTTATGTTGTTGGGACAGTTGGAATTAGTATTTTAATTAAAAATAGATTTGATGTTGACAAATCTGACCTTTCTTTCCACAGTTCTTCAGCACTCTCTTCGCACCACTGGGATTTTTTGCAGACAAGATGGAGAATTTTATGCCTTCCTGCCTCTGGTACCAGCTAACAAGAATCTAAAACATGATCCCAGACACACATACACACAGATACCCAGATGTCAATCTACTGGATGTGTAGCATTAAATGTGCTAAGAAGTTCAATGTGTGAACCGTGCTGACAGTAATAAAATGTTCTCTGCGTTGTCATTTTGATCAAGTCCTGCCTCAGTCTCATTCTCTTCCTCTCTCTCTCTCGGCTGGAGACCTTTTGTAAATGTGATTTGAAGCTTGTCACCTTGGATGCTAGTATTCATGCCAAAAATATCATACACGTTTCTTTCCCGGGGCTGTGAAGCAGGTATAGAGCCAAGATGCCATAGCAACAACTGGCAGGACTGACTTGTTGGCAGAAGCAGTAAATCAGAGGAGTGTTTTTAGCATCTCTCATGAGTAAGTGCCCTGAAGAACTCTACACCTTACAAGATCAAAACAATCCTTGCTGTAATTTGATTGCTTTGTGTTTTATTGATTGCTGTAGAGCAGGTCCATTCAAACCTAAAAACAGACATGTGGGGCTATCAGATTGTTTAAAAAAAAGTCATTTCAATAAATTGTACTGGAATAGCTTCAGACTTTATTGCATTAAAATTCTGAATTCTAGAGTGAATTCATGTATTGTATTAGTTTGGGGTGGCTCTTACTCTGGGTTTATTCCAGTTGCTGGTGGCCCATTCTCTGGTTTATTTATGTAGGTTTAATTTAAGGTGGTTAAGTTCGTGGTAGCCTTTACTCTGGGTTTATTCCAGTTCGTGGTAGCCTTTACTCTGGGTTTATTCCAGTTCGTGGTAGCCTTTACTCTGGGTTTATTCCAGTTCGAGGTAGCCCTTGCTCTATGTTTATTCCAGTTCGAGGTAGCCCTTGCTCTCGTTTAATTCCAGTTAGGTGTTACCCCCTCCTTATTATGGTTTTATTAATTAGTAGTGGCCCTCACTTTGTTTTCATTCATGTTGGTTGTGGCCGTTACTCTGGTTTTATTTCAGTTAGTGGTGGCCCTTAGACTAGTTTTATTCAAATTGGTTTTATTCCAGTTGGTGGTGATCGTTCTTCTGGTTTTATTTCAGAGTAAGTAAAAGGACCACTTTAAGATAAATGTCCAAGGTATGATGATTCTTTTTAGCATCTTAATTTTCCAACCATCCAACACTATGATCTTACAGAGTGGGGTGAACTCCATCACTGTCACTGCAGGCTACAAAAACAAAGCAGAGAATAGATGAGCTGTAATTAGAGGACATCTTAAAGGTATATTAAGAAACCTAAACAAGTCTGTTCGATTGTGTTCATCTATATTTCAGTTCTTAACAATCTACGTCCTTTTAAAAAGTTCCCGTTAGATGATGTTTTTGACCCTTTCCCTTATTGAGAGTATTAACAAGGTGAATTTTGCTGCTGTTTGTTACTAGCCTTAGTGCTGTTCTGCCTTCTTTAATCTACACTGTCCACTGCCTTGTAGTGCAGGCACCAATGACCAGCCAGCAGGAGTCGGAATTGCAGTAGATATGAGGAATCTCCTCCAGAAACTCACTTCATTCAAGCCGATTATTGAGCTGAGATTCAGATTTCTGAAGTTGTTTCCATTGGGCCATCTAAGTGCCCAGTTGCTTCACCAAAGCCTCAACCCAAAAGTAAAGAATCCTGTAGCTTGCCTGGGCCTCAGAACTCAAATCGCAGTGAGAGTAGCATTCTTGCCAGCTGACACATCAGTTAAGAGTTTTTATGTGTTAATCCCACAGTGCCAGCCTGGTAAGCTCTGTCTGGCAGCAGGCCTGCTACCCCTCTGGAACGCTCACCTCTGGATCCACTGCACACACAGCGCCAAAGGTCATGTATACATTCCTGTAGGCTCCACTATAAATCTGGTCATTCCTTGGCACTGACCTGAGCCATAAACTACACCCACATAAACTACAGCACAGTTCTTTTGGAAGGCTTAGTGTATGGCTAAAAAAAATCAAACCACATGAGATCTTAAAGTTTTATTTTTTGACATATTTATTCTAAATTGCTGTTTAAATCTTAACTTGTGTATCATTGTTAAAAGATTCAGTACATCTAAAACAATGTCAAGACCAGAAAACCCTTTTTGACTGCTGCTTTATTCCTCTTCTTGTTTCAGCGGCTCCAGTTAGGGGTCGTTACAGCAGATCATGATCGAAATTATTGATTTGTCATAATTTGTATGCTGCATGTCCTTCCTGATGCAACCCTCCTATTTATCCGCACGTTATTGTTTTAATGTATAACACAGGAGTGACTTCTTCTGAGGCAACATTCATTATGCTTATCATTATGCTTCCACCCTGAAACTTTACTGTGGCTCCTTTTGATAAGTTCATTGTCTTTAACCCCTTATCCTAATTAGGGTCGGGGAGGGGTGCTGGAGCCTATCCCAGCTCTTCAACAGACGCAAGGCACATGGTAACATGTGGATTGGCCGCCAGTCCTTTGCAGGTACCTACAGGACAATTCAGTGTCTCCAATCAACCTGGTAGCATGTGTTTGGACTGTGGGAGGAAACCGGAGGACCCGGAGGAAACCCACGCAGACACAGTGAGAATATGCAAACTCCACACAGAAAGGACCTATATCGCCCCACCCGGGGATCGAACCCAGGACCTTCTCGCTGTGAGGCAACAGTGCAACACACTAAAACACCGCGCCACCCTCCTTTTGATGAGTAATATTTTCAAATAACTCTTTTATTTTTGTCTTACCAAAGTTTTAAAAGCATTTTGATTAATGTTAATTTTTGTGTGCAAAATGTAGATGCAGTCTCATTTTTTAAGCATTTTTTTTGTTTGTGGGCTGTAAGAATAGAGCTCCAAAAAATTGAGGTTTGAGGTTTCTGTTTGTAATTGGCTAAACCAAGCCATTAGATCACTTTGTGTTGAAACTTACAACTGTTGGTGTTATTTACTGAATTGTTTACTAGCTGATTCTTAAAAAACCCGGTGGGAGATGAGATATTTTAGCATTTCTATACAGATTTTAGGGCTCATAGGTGGGATTAAATTGTTTTATTAAAATTAAACTTAGCACAAATACTGTGCAGGATTTTATGACTATGTTTTTACGAAACGTAAGAGCCCAGAAATGTAGGAAACCACTACCTTCCAAATCACTGTGCCACCTTCTGAAAATGCCCTTGCATAACTAATATTCCATCAGACTTCTGAGCCAATCTGATAGTAGCAGCTTTGATTAAAAGAGTGTTTATTGACCAATTCTCCAGTCTGAAAAATGTGAAAACATAATATTACACTTGGCTGCATTAAAACAGCTGGGTGGTTTTCAGCCTGACAAGATCGTTATCTTGGACATGTGACTTGAATGCAGGTTTAGGACCACACACTTTGGTCTGGTGTGAAAAGTCATGTCATGTTTGTATTCATTGACTCTTTAATTGACTATTGGTAATGGAACTTGGCATGGGAAACTAACAACCTGAGCTGCAGAACACAATGCTTCACATTTCTGACTGGTGTGCTAATTTATATGGTTGATCTGTTTACGAAAGTGGATTCAATTGGAAGGGCCAATTGTACAATTTTAAAATAAACATGGTGATTTTTCCCCCAGGTCTTTCTCAATCCAGGGTTTTTCGTCTGGCAGAAAAAAATAGTTGTGAACTTTAGCTGTTGAATGGCAGAAAGCATAATCAGGTATTTCAGAGTTGCTAAAATGTATCTTTGGATTAGATCCAGACCCTGACGGCAAAATCATTAAGCAATCCTCACATGCGTACTGAGACTGATTGAGATAAGACTGGTTTGACTTATCTGTGAATCTGAGAGTCTTGGTTTGGAGACCAAAACACACACTATATGGTCAAAGGTATATGGACACACCTTTTAGTGTAGTTTAGAGTTTAGCTATTTCAGCCACACCCGTCGCTATCCAGTGTTTAAATTTGACTAATTGTTTAAAATGAATGATGTGCTTCCAGCTATGTGGCATGATGAGACGGGACCTTGTCTGTTTTAGCAGTTACCCATACCCATGCACCTTGGTGTACAATGAAATGACAACAAAGTTAATCACGAATCATGTAAAACATCTGACCGTCCAGTCAGCATAAAATAACAGTTGCTTAATGTGTTCATTTGGTTCTGCATTTAAAATGTAACATAGCTGTTATGGATGAATAGAATATCTTCACTTTAAATGCTATGAAATATGAGAGTGTAATAAGTAGCAGCTTTTTATTCTCCTTTTTTAATAACAATGATGTAGTGGAAGAGGAATTTAAGTGTTTAATATTTGATTTCAGATCTTACCATCACAAAGTAAGTTGATGCATAAGTGCTTACATTTCATTAATATAAAATTATTAATATACTTACATCTTACAAGAGAGCTACACATGTTTTGAGGATTTAGGATCTAGCTTTCCTGGCTTTACCGAATTTTCAACGTCAGTATTGTTTCACAATATTTATCATTTAACGTACAAAATGATGTAGGTAGATTTGTTTTTATTATTGGACTGATCAGATGTATTACAGAGTGCCTTGGAAAGGTCACCTAGCTTTTGGTCTACAAACAGTCCTTAGCTTCAGTCAGCTAGACCGGGGTTTCAACCTGTGCGCCGTATCCAGGGGGTGTGAAATTATGAGATTTTTTTCACCTCTAAAACTAAAGCATCTAAAGGAGTTATCCAGCGGTTGGATAAGTGGTTGAATAAATTGATAAATTGATGACATAAACTGTATTGCTTCAGCCGAGGACTCATTATCGAAGCCGTCCATTCCGGTACCACCAATGGCGATAAAAACCTACATAAAAAGTTTTGGCTGTCAAAGCAAAGTATTATGGACAAGCTAACTTATAATCGAATGTGCTTTTGCTTCTGTTTGGCTTTTTCATCTACATAAAAAAACAAGTATCGATATGATTTACGGCTATCAGTAACTGATAATGAACCACACATTTGTATTATACTCACAGAAACAGGAGGGCTGTATTATCTTTTTGAAGTGAATATCTAAAATATCTAAAATTGCATAGATTGTATGATGTGCATAACATTAATTACATTATTTTAGCTTGTCGAGATTGTGGAGGGGAGATAACATGTTCAAGGTCAGCAGATCATAAAAAGAGCGCATGCCCAGAAAGGTTGAAAACCCCTGAGCTAGACGAGCTAACAGCCCGACTGCTCGACTGCCCAAGTCATGAATACATTTCAGTAAAAAGTACTGTGCGATAATTCTACGTTTGTCTTGTCCATCCTTGTCAACACCAGCTACTGTATATACTACATTTGTTCCATTTGCACTTTGACTCGGAAAGGCGATCCAGGTTCACCGTCCTGCAGGTAGAGATGAGGGAGGAAGGGCCGTGCATTCGACAGCACACTTGAGAAACCTGAGACATGAACCGAGCATTCAGGTAAGATCCAGCCAGTCAGGACGTTTGTGTGGTTTGCAGGTGTGGATGTCCACAGTGTCCTCACATTCTCTGCACTCCACTGCACAGCACCACTTGAATTTGCACTCGCACTTGGTGACCCGTCTAACCCGCGTGGTGTCATATCCGCGGCCACAGCACATGACTTCACAGCCATCCATGCCCTTGGAAGATTTATTACACACCCTTCCTGCTGTGCCCAGAGAACCTGAAACAGACGTGGGGAAACAGATTTAGGGTAATGACACATCCACTGTTCTTCCAGACATTCAGCAGTGTGGGTAAATGAAACATTTATTAATGGAGATCTTTGCTAATTTGTCCAAGGATAAAGGATTTATGAGACCACTTTCTTATTTTACCAGCTCAGCTGCCAGTTTATTAGGTACATCTACTTTGTGGTAATGCTCAGCTGCCTACCATATGAGTGTAACTCTTGGGTTTAGGTACATTTACAGCATTTAACAGATGATTTTACCCCAAGTGGTTGAATTACAACTATAACTAAAGACAATTTAAGCATTTCAAGGTTAAGGGCCTTGCTCAGGGGCCCCACAGTGACAACCTGTCAATGGTGTGTTTATCTGTTTATTAGGATTTTGTCTCCAATTAACCTGACTGCAGAAGGACTGTGGGGGGGAAACCCACTCAGACATGGGGAGAACATGTCCACACAGAAAGGACCCGGACCACCCCACAAAGGGAGAACTTTGACTGCTGAGTAAAATCAAGATTTCCCCCAAATCATGAGAATGATGAGGAACGTTAGTCAAATTATTTGGACCATGATGGACTTGGATGGTAGACCTTTCTCTTTACAATGTGGATATGGCACTGGTAAGAATCAAGCGTGAAAGTGTTCCTTGAGTCTTTTAAACCTTTAATGTTACTGCTGGGTTGAGAATAGTCTGCCAACTGAAAAATACAGCCAACATCGATTTGTGGTCAGAATCTTTCCACTCATGAAGGTTTAAATATAGATTAACACTGTATTACTACGTGTTTTCATCACAGAACACTGTCCCTATTATAAGACATAGATCTTGTATGAACATTAGTACATGAGTAACGATGGCTCATCTTTTCCATGTGCACTATGTCAATGTAAATCATGCTCTAGATCTTCGTTAGTTGTCAGTTTCTAACCACTGACCCTAATGAGGCTGGATGTTTTTGGTTGGCAGACTATTCTCACCTCTGCCGTGACATTTAGGGGTTTAACAAACCCAGCAAAGCTAAACGAGTACCAGAACAGCAAGCAATTTCTGAGAAGTAACCACTACCTAAAGCACTGGTTCTGTGGTGATTATTTTCAATGTATTGGATGGAGAAAGAGAGATGAGGTAATATCCCTTTCTATTTCATGAACATTTGAACACTACAGAACTGGTAATCAACAGGACACTTGTGCACCTTCACACTACATATAACATATTAAAGGACGCAACAAAACAAACATTGGACTTTTACACTTTGTCACTTTTTCTTATTTATATATTATAAAAAAATGCTCCTTGTTAACATAAAAGGAAATAACACTTTCCAATGTTTTTGTATTTTGTATTTTGTGTGCACTGTGAGCATCTGTACAACCAAAGGCAAATTCACTGTGTGTGTGAACGTACTTGGCCAATAACGTCTGATCCTGATCTATAGATTTATTGGCAGAGGAAAACTATAGGCATCCAAAAAAAGCACCAAAATAAAAGATTCACGTTAAAATTGGAAATCCTCTTTTATATCAAGTATAAATTTACTCTAAGATACAACATTTAAGTGGTTTTTTTTCTTCCCAATAATTCATAGACAATAATGGCTTTGTTGGGTTTAGTGGTGACTATTTACCCACCTGCTGTGCGATCCAGAAGGCAATAGTCTGGTGAGTTTTCTACATACACCAGCTCATTTTTAGTTGTTCCTCTGAAGTTCTTGTCTGCAGCCATGAATCCTGTTCCATCCTGGTTCATTGTGACCTCCACTGCTGTGTTGTATTTTTTCCTCAAGTAGTCACCGGTGCGACGGAAATCAGACATTGCAAGCCAACATGTTCGCAAAGTGCAGGAACCACTGACTCCATGACACTTGCATTCTAGCTTCATGAAGCGCTTCACTGCCTAAGGGCAAATAATGGTCAACTCATGATGAGTGAACAATCCTGCATTTTTATATTGGACTTTTTATATTGACCTTTGTTTGGGATGTTTTTTTTTCAAAACTCTTGATTAATCCTTACCATTCTTCCACACCTGTTGTTGTGGAGGTTCATGAGAGCTCGGGCATCTTTGACCATCCTCTCTCTGGCATCTACAAACGCCTTAGCAAACCTGATACCGTAGTTGATGTTGTCACTGCAGCCACCCCAGTCGAAGTTGCCCATTTCATCACCATCTCTTCCTCTCTTCTGGGTGTCACAGGTGCACATTTTGAGCTCCCCCTGACTGCAGGCTCTGGTGATGGCATACACAACACCAGCAGAGGAGATTGCATACACAAATGCTGCTTCACGGCTGCCTGCCAGGGTTACAAAAGAAAAAAAATCTTATCAGCTTTGGAAAAAATGCAACATTTAATACATTTTCAATAATTTGTGTTTTCCTTGACATTTAGCGATGTGGTCGTGTCAATGGACCATAGCATCATCATTCACTTAAGTTTAAAATCTTTGGCTTCCTTAATCTGTCTGAGTGTTTGAGGCCACCCTGCAGCTTCCTACCCTCAGATGGATTCAGACCAGTGCTCCCTCACATTCAGTGTCTGGATGAATGCATTCACAGCCTTGAGGTGTGTTTTCTTCCTGCCACAGAGAGCATGATGACCCCTATTCCCCTCATTATTCATCCTCCCGCTTATGCACTTAGCCAAAACAGAGGGTAATATGTCAAAGTTAGCAGCTTTGTCTGTCTGCCAGAGTCATCTTCACAAATATTTACATCTCCTATTACTGTTTATATATCAGCCGTGCTGATTCTACCCGCTCTGCACTTGTATTTGGAGAATATCCAGTCTGTAATTCTCATTCTCTTTCCTTCTTTGACTTTCTAACATTTTGAATTGCTAAAAGGTCCTATGTTTTGTTAGAGCATGTAATCAGTAATAAATAATACATCTCAGAATAGATGTAGTCTATTTACCACTGTCATTCTGGTCTATTAACATGCTATGTAAGTACATGGTCAATAAAGGAAGAACGTACTGCGGAGCATGACACGACCAAAGACAGTGTGGTCACGTTCCATGGTACTGCAGTTCCACCTGTGGTGCTGGAACTGGTGCTGACACTCTTGAATCCACTCTTTGGCTCCATCTCCAATCGATTGCATCAGATCTGGGTGTCTTTGGCACAACTGTCGCTGCTTGTTGACCAGACCTGGTATGTTGTCACATATGACCCGCGCACCAAGTGCACCAATGTACCTGCGGAAAAGAAAAAACATAGGGGGTCTACTGATCTTCCCTTTTAGACTCTACAGTTCTTTTGGCAGTTGAATTTTAGATAATTTCCAGAGCGCAGCAGGTCAGTTTATTCAATTTAATCACATGGTTACCCAAGACCCAAAGCAAATATGGAACCCAGGTCTCCAAAACACTGGAACTGTTTAGCACTATACCTGCAATAGCATGTCGCCTTGTTCCCCTTAAACCTTTTTGTTTCAGGTTCTACTTTTCCTTGTACAATCAGAAACATTTTTGTAAATTATATTCTATCATGGTGGGTATATATCATATACCCAAAACACATGGAAACACCCTACATACTGTACCACTGTACGAGGTCATCACACCTTCACTCACTTGACACATTTACTTACATCTAGGGACATTGATGAGTAACATATCCCTACTTTCGTGATGGTTTCTTTTTCTCTTATTTCTTGAGTCACTGACATGCAACCCAAAAGCAAAATTGATCCAACCCCATGCTTAACACTGAGCAAAGTGTTCCCTTAAAATCTCTTTGCCTTATCTTGATAATGCTACATATTTTAGACACTGACTTTTCACACGGTAACAGCTAAGGTTTGCTTATGATGACTCTATAATGAAAAATAGTATACAGGTAAACCTCCAGCCCTTTGTCAGCTTAACCTGCCATATGAGAATTTTCTAAAAAAGTAAACTTTAACTTGACTATACAAATATATCATATTTGACATTCTGACAGTTTATTTTTTGGGAGGGAAATTATTGTGGGTGGTTCTAGTTCTAGTTACTTCAGTCAGGTGGCATGGTGGCTAATTGGGTAGCTCTGTCACCTCCTGGCAACAAGGTCCTGGGTTTGATTCCAAGGTAGGATTGTCTGGGTATGTTCTGTGTCGAATTTGCATGTTCTCCCCATGTCTGTGTGGGTTTCCTTCGGGTGCTCCAGTTTTCTCCCACACACAAGAATATGCAAGTAAATATACTAAATTGTCCATGACTGTGTTTGTAATGTGAACTTGGGTACTGATGAGGCTTGTGTAATGAATAAATACATTGTGTCCATCATGTAACCAACAGTGTTGAACATGACGTTAAAATCCTAATAAACAAACATTTTCTCACTTTAGTCACACAATCAACCCCTTAACTGGTAATAAAAAGTGAAAAGCATACAGGCTACCCCTCAAAAATATGGATGTTATTAATAATTATCATATTAAATAATTCAATCATAATAATGATTTTGTAAGATCTTATGGGTATATTCTATGGAGTTCATGTATGTCTTATGGACTAGATGTTTCTTTGCCTTTTAGAAATCTCTCCTACTTGATATTTTGTCAAAAGAAAGATAATTGTCATCTATCATTCCAGCATTCATCAGCTTTCTAGGAATTAATTCACTTTAACTTTAGCTCCTCAGGACGCTGCAAGAAGGTCCTGTGTTAAATCCCCAGGTCCTTCTGTGTGGAGTTTGCATGTTCTCCACATGTCCATATGGGTTTACTCCAGGTGCTCAGGTTTCCTCCTATAGTCCATAGACATGCAAGTGATGTAAACTGGACATGCAAAATTGTCCATGACCTTGTGAACTGATGAATCCTGTGTAATGAGTAACTACCCTGCCTGTCATGAATGTAACAAAAGTGTAAAACATGATGTTAAAACCCAAACAAACAAATCATCAGTTTGTTAAGTGAGATCG
>JAYDZG010000043.1:6684613-6705663 GCA_034509265.1 Microcambeva bendego
ACCACCTTGAAACAAAGTTTGTGGCCCTGAACAGGAATGTTGTTCTTATGTCTTTTTGAAACATACAGCTCAAGGCTTATTCAAATATGTCTATGTAGTCGTATGACAATACTGAAGAAAGACTACAAGACCAAAATATTTTATTTTATTTTAATAAAGATTTTGGTTAGAACTACTGATTTTTTTCAGTTTAGGTCAAAAAATCCACCCCATTACTGGTATTAAAAAGTGAAAAGTCTATTCCTCAACAATTGAACAAGTAAACATATCAAATAATTTAAGTAGACATAAACGAAGGATCAATATTCAGCTTCTAATTAAATGTACCATACTAGGTTCTTAAAGATCTTTTAAAGATGTTTTAAGTACTTTTTATGTGGATTTCTGTGCTTATTACAGTAGTGAATCAGTGCTTAAAGTACTGGATTAAGATCCCAACCAAAAAGTTTCTACTCTTGGGATCTAAACAATGACAATTTGCTTAACCCTTACTTCTTTGAATTGTATTTAGTCATAAATGTAGACTTCAAGAACACTCATTAAAATGTATAACAAATCTGCTAAACTATGCATTTGATTTTTTATAAGGCATAAAGATGTTGATATAAAACTATGACTGGCTGGAAGGGCATCCGGCATAAAAAAAACTGTGCCAAGTAGATGATGTGGAATAGGATCTGCTGTGGTGACCCCAAATGGGAGCAACTGAAAGATTATTATGCATTGCAACAACAGAGGGAGACACAGAGGATTTCTTAATTTAACCCTACACAGTACAACACAAATTAAATTGTCAGGTATGAAGGATTTGTTTCCATTACATTACATGTTTACCATTTAGCAGACGCCTTTATCCAACACAACTTGCAGTATAGTTACAATGTACCGTCTGAGCAATAAGAATAGAATAGAATAGAATAGAATAGAATAGAATAGAAAGGGTTAAGATAGCAGCCTTCGGATTACCTTTATTTCAATCAAATGTTGATTGTCAAATCACAATGATGTACAGTTAAAATCAATCACTTAAATACATTTAAGTTCACGCCTTTAGAACTGCCCGGAGTCCATTGCAAGTCACCACATGCTTACTTTATTACTTACATCTAGCAGCCTTTTTATGCAGCCAATTACCTCTGGATGTTTTACAAAAGCAGACAAACTGCACAAAATACAGGTTCAGAGAGATCACGAAACTACTCATCACAGACACTGACCAGAGGTTTTAAAACCATCAACTCCATTTGGTTGGTGTTTTGGGATCATGTGCAAAAACACTTTTCTCAAAATGTATCAATCTAAATTACTTCCAAAGATATATATTAATGTTTCATTTGATCATTTGTTTAAACAGTGATTAGTTTAATCCTACTTACATCTACATAATGTACGTTTTCCATGACTTTGACGTCTAAAGAAAGCTTGTGTGACACACCTGTCCGGAATGACCACAATGATGACTACATGGTGTGAGAACTGTTTCCAAACAATGGCAACATATTTGTATTATCATTACAAATATTACCATAACATCATTTTCAAAAAAAGATTTGTGGTTTATTCTTATAAATACATTTTTGTTCTATTAGAGACAAAGATTCAAACTTTAAAAACCTGCATCAGTTTGAAGTCAATTAAATATCAAAAACAAACTGAGGGTGAATTACTGGTTTGCTTCACTGTTTTTAGGTAATAATTATACATGTTTGACTGTGACAGATGAATGGGTGCTCACCACCAGGACGAGTCCACACTGGGGGTGAACATGAGGAGCAGTAGGATGAAGGAGAAGCAGATCCTCTGCGCTCTCTCAGGTCCGCTAGCTGAAATCTGTCCGGGTTTATCCAGCTTCAGCATCTTCATCAAGTACTAATCCAGTTTAAATCAAATCTTTGTGTCGTTTCCCCCTTTAAACACCAGTGCATCAGTGCAGCATCTTCTTCAACACATCTGCACCCCGTGATTTGCGTCACTCGTCCTCTCCTTTAAGTCCTGAATGAATAAACGTCCGTCCTGGTATACAGCATCCAAACTCCAAGTTTCTCCAAACTTCTGGTTAGTTTAGTTTAACAATGTCTCATCTGGAATGATGCACTGACAGTTTAGTGTTGTAAAGTGAAATGTAACTAATTGTAGTGTAGTCTAGTGTAATGTTGATGTTTACATTATAGTGCAGAGTGAAATCTAGCTTAGTGTAGTGAGTTAACTGTAGTGTAGTTATAGTGTATTGAAGTGTAGCTGAGTCTAGTGTTGTCTACTGTAGTGCAATGTAGTCCAGTGTAGTAAAGTGTAGCTGAGTATAGTGTATAGTTTCCTAGTGTAGTGTAAACTAGTCTTGTGTAGTGTATGGTAACGGCTAGTAGTGTAGTCCATTGTATTGAATAGTAGCTTGAATATTTTAATAGTGATAATAGTGGTGTAATGTATTAAAGTTGAGTGTCTAGTGTAGTGTATGGGCTGCAGCATCAGACTGACAGGAATATCATGTTCATGTGGGAGGTGGGAGTGATTGGCTATTCTCTCTCTCTCTCTCTCTCTCTCTCTCTCTCTCTCTCTTTGATTGGACAGGATCCAGGATCATTGTTTACTCCACTGTGTCTGCATGGGTTTTGTCTGAGTACTTTTGACTGGTTGTCTCCCATGTTCCAAAAACATGCACAAGAGGAATCGGCTCTAAGACTCTTCAAAACAATGTGTTGGTGTGTGTTGACTTGTGTTTTTGCCCTGTGTGTTTTTTTATATAGATTTAAGTCTGGACAACATTTTATAAATAATTTATTCATATACTGTATTCAGAAAAGTCAAAAGCGTGTATAACTTCCCTGCAGCTGCAGATAGATAGATCAGACAGATAGATCAGTACATGGTACCCAGCGACACTGATGCAATTCTCTGAAGTTCAGCTGGTGTAGGTAGTCCAGACCAGCTTATTCAGTCTATATTTAGTACAATGAATACATTCTCTGCAAAGATAACTGACATCGCAGATGTATTTCAGGATTTGACTTTGTCATTTGACATAATTGCTCAGCCTATTTATACATAACTGTTATTAGTGGATATACATGCTGCTTTACATACATTATTATCATTTATACTTTCTTTTAGAACACAACAGTCATAATCTGAAAGAAGTAGGTTTTAGTCATTTTCATAGTCATCAGGGGCATCAGAAGCATTTTTAATATGTGTGTGTGTGTGTGTGTGTGTGTGTGTGTGTGTGTGTTGGGGGGGTAAGCTGCACGCTGGAGGAGGTTGGGGTCATTTTAATAAATTCTGCTGTCTTTTTAAAAGGCTGTTAAACACAGACAAAAGTGACTTAATCAATGACTATTTTTAGACATATTCAACAATTCAACAAGTCTTCATTCAACTAGTCCTTGAATGCCTACACTTTCGTGGCTCGAGATCTATTATTTCAGTTTTCAAGTCATTGTGATCTACTTTATCATTGTCTTTAAAGCTTTTAAAATGTCCTTTTGTTTTTAAATTGATATTCAGCATTACAGAGCAAGTGAGTGGGAACAAATCCCACTTGTAATTAACACTTAATCACACTAACCTTATTCTGATGATTTGTACTTAATGGTGTCAGTGATGTCAGTAGAATCGCTGCTGATGTTAATTTTCAATATTTTAAGTGTTTATTAGTAAAGTGAACCAATATTTAGCCCATATTTAGATTTTAAAAAGTAGCCCAAACCCAGACTAACCCTCATAAGTGAGAATATGGTCACTGTGTCTTTAGCGGTTACATAACTCTGGTGTTTCATTTGATCATTCAGTTTAACTTGTCTTTCAGCTTGAGCATGTTAGCTTATAGACATTTCAGTGACAAATTGTTTTCTGAGGTGACCGCTTTATGCTTACCCATTACACCAGCACAGGGTACCAGAGCTCAGAAGGTATGAACAAGGAGATATATTTAATGTTGATTAATTTTGGTGTACAAGAGAAGTTTTAATGATGCAGTCATTTTCATTAAAGGTTGAGGCTTTAGTGGACATGACTACTGTGTAATAATAAAAAAGCTAAGTATTAGGTTTGGTAATCACATTTGATTTTTCTCCAGGGACGAGGCAGGCATGAACACACTGGCAGGCTTTGTGAACTGGGGTTTGTGGCCGGGACCAGTGTCAAATTATTTGTGGAATAATGATTGCTATGCCAGTACACAGAGACTGTGGTCTTGTTATTAGTTCACCATTGCAAAAATGCTACAATGGATTAACTGTAAATCCTCCAGCATCTTGATTTGATGACTGACAAATGCATTGAAAACCTCACTGTATTGTGTCAATATAAGCAAACCAAAGAAAGATGATATGAAAATCGGGTTCCTCAATTGACAACTATTAAGTTACTCTTTCACCACTTTCATTAACATTGATTTGGTATAAACACGTTGAGTGCAAAATGGATAGTAGGTTCCAGATCCAAGTCAGGCATAAATAAAATAATTTTAGAGATGTTTCTGGGCTTGATATTGTGTAAATCCACAGTAAAGCAAAACTGAGACAAAAAACATGATGGATGGGATTTAAACGATCAATCATGCAACCATTATGCAATGATGCAAGACACACATGGCCCTTCGGCATATCGATTTTAGAATGAAACAGTAAACAGCAAAGAAAAGCTTCATTTATTCATTTTCAGTTACCACTTCATCCAAATAAGGGTCCCATTGGATCAAGAGATATGAAACATAGGATGTGTGGTAGAAATACATTTTAAACAGGGTGCTAATCCATCATTTACATTTACAGACAATCTACAGAAGCCAGTTCAACTACTGGCATATGTTTAGAAAGGAATCAGGCCGTTACAAAGATCCTAATAGGTGAAACAAGAGGTAAGATAGGTAGGATAGGTAAAATACAAGCGAAATGAACCATCAACGGTTATTGATTACGAACAACAGTAATACAGTAATAATTATTTGACA
The DNA here is from genome assembly GCA_034509265.1 of Microcambeva bendego. Lineage (NCBI taxonomy): Eukaryota > Metazoa > Chordata > Actinopteri > Siluriformes > Trichomycteridae > Microcambeva > Microcambeva bendego. Next base: position 6,689,562 of record JAYDZG010000043.1, read on the forward strand.
TGTATGGTTTCATTCTTTGAGTTTGCTAAGGATGTCAGGGCTGTACAGAGTTTGGAAATTGCTTAGAATAACATGCTTACGGTACATTCATTTTCTAATAATATTGATTTTAACTTAATGAGAAGTAACATAGATTTTTTTTACTTTTTTTCCAGCATTGGTTTTTCATTTAATCACGGCAAATTTGGCACCGACAACCAAGTCACAGCCAAAGTCATTCACGTTTCCTATTTCTGATGATACTGTAGCTCTTTATCATTCAAATATTCATTTATACAATTCTGATTATGGCCATGCATCATCATAATCAAACTGACATATAAGTTTGCATGGGTTCCTATTCTCCCACGCCTAAAGGCTGATTTTATTGAGTGGCTGACTGTTTATTGAGATTTCTGCTGTCTTCACATCCTTGACCCAATTATCTTAACAGGAATGTTAATTGGGAATATCATTCATTCATTTTCTCCAACCTCTTATCCTAATTAGGGTCGGGGAGGGGTGCTGGAGCCGAACCCAGCTCTTCAACCGCAAGGCACATGGATCCAGAGGAATCCCAGCCATTGTATGGCATAGCCAGAAACTAATAAATCTCCATGATTTTTAAACCATCAGTCAGCATTGCATAAGAAACATTCTGCATAAGTTAGTGTGATAAATATGACATCATGGGTTTGGGTGTACTTAAAAAATGTGCTAACCTAACACACCCAGTCACTATGTCAGGAAATGAAACCTGAAATTATGCAAAGAGAAACAATACTAAGTACAAAAGTCATTAGTTTTATTCTGATTTAATATGCAACAAAATAATTATATTTATATTATAATATATATTTTGCATATAAATAAATGCAATCATCAGCTTAACTTTTAGATTCATGGAAAATGATGTCTCATATATTGAGTTTTAAATGTTATTGTTACAGTTTAAATGCAATTTTTCTAAAGTATATGTTAGGTTAATTACAAAAACAAAACAAAATAATAGTATAATACATATTACATGAGTTCAAACGTATGCTGAGCAAAAGAAAATAGGAAAAGTTATCAGTGATTTGGGAGGTAAAGGGAGGTTTGTTTGTAAAATCTCTTCAGTTCACTTCCAAACCGACTAAGCTGGATGTTCATGCACGACTAATCATTAGACGCACGACTGTGGCCGGGCGGTAGAGCAGCACATACTTCATGCATGTTTGCTTCTCTGTTTTCCAACTTACACACATACCCACACACAGCCAGAATGAGGGGATTAAGGATTTAGGGAGAGGCTCGGCTGGGTAAACTGCCATCCTCTCCCCTGTTAGTCTCACATGGATGCCTGTGATGTTCAGACATTTTTCACACACTTGGTTCTGCAGAGGCAGCGTGAGTCGGTGGTGCTAGTGTGATGAGTTTTGAAAACCTAACTCAAAATACCAAGAATACCTTGAATCTTAGAAAGCTGTTTGGTTTCTGGCGATGGGAACTGTAGTGATCACATGGACCCATGCCTTAAAGTACATAACTTACTTGGACTTAAAGTAACATTGGGCTGCTTCTTCTCTGTTTATTAAACAATAAATACATTAAATTAATTTTAAGTTGTCATTTTGCATAGATAAACACTATAGACTATATATGTTTTACTAAAACATCATTTTATTTTCAAATTTAAAGCACAGTACAGGTTTAAATACTAAATGGATGCATTACTTTACCCTAACACAAATCCCAGGTGGAGTAGTGGGATTTTCCACCAGCGTCAAGAGGCTGAACACTCCAGTTTGAATCTTGGTGTTGGCCTTGTCACTATATACACTGCCCAATCCAGTGTACTGTAGTGCCAAGCCTGGATAATTAGGACGGTTGGATCAGAATGGACATTCAGCATAAAAAAACTATGCCAAATCAATAATGCGGGAACAGCCATTCACAATTCTCAATATTTAACCTGGCAGATAAAATATCACAGGTCTAAATAAAGTGTGAATATTTAAATATTTTAACAGACAATATTTAATGATGTCTAATGTTTTTATTTATATAACTGCCATTATATTGTTAAAAATGAATCATGACTATAATCCAAAGTATGAAAGACTTTGCAATGAACCAATCGACTGATTCCCCCTGGTGGCTCAATACTAGAAAAAACACACACCAGTGATAGTTTTAACATACAGATAAATAACACATGATTTATCTATAATCTCAAATATCATTATCTTAAAGCTCTTTCTGATGAAAGGTGGTGTGATTTTTGTAAAGAACGTGACATCTTACATCCCTTGATGGACTGGTGAGCTGGACGTGATAAACTCTACCCTGACCAGGTCCGAGCAGTGATGAATCAAAAACTATGCATTAAACAGTGATTTTGGTGTAAATTACAATACCAAACCCATTTTAGGCTTAATATTAGTTATAAAATATTTTAAAAGACATACAGAACACAAATCTGCTCTGGAAAATCATCTTTACTGCACAAGCAATCGTTCACAAATATACATTACAGTGTTTAATCTAGAGCTCATGTCGAGAGGGATGAAACGTTTAAATACAATAATATACATCATTTTATCAAACATTTTATGCAAGCGGTTCTGAATCACTGAAAACCAGGTTCATTTATAACATTTCTGTGTAATCGGATTTGATCCTCAGTTTCACTTAATCGAAATCTGATCGATGATTTGAAGTCTGAAGTCTAATTTTGTTCAATTTACACCTTTACACTTGCATGTATTACACATTACACTTGCACTATTATGTTTTTGGTTTATAGTTTCTCTGGAAATTTAGTCCGTTCTTATCTATTCATAATACACAAGGCACAAATAAGGATGGATTTCCTGACACTTATGTAGCACATTTGTCTTGATGGGAGTAACTCCCACCTAAAACTACTTAAAGATCCTTTGGCTGACAGTATAAAGCACTGTTTACTTGACTGTAAAATTCAGATTGTTGTTAACACAGTTAATTAGAACATGGATTGTACTTTGCCGGATTTGACTGGTAGTTTTGATGAGTGTAAATGTTTTAGAAAGATATGTTTTTAGACCATAAACTGTCTGTAGCATCGTTTCTATATGGAGCAGATTACGATCCAGTAAAATATCACAATACCACAGCGCATTATACTGTAAAATCTATATGCATCACCTGTTAAAAAACACAAAATGAAACATAAAATAGAAACTATAAGTGCTGCTGTTTATCATATGTGTAATCCAGTACATAAAGTGAAGCTGAATAGACTAGTATAGAATAAATATACATAACTGAAACTACAACTAAGCTAAGGTGATGACATTAATGCAACACTGTGCGCTTACACGTGTGAATCTAGCACTGCAGAAGTAGCAAGGTACATTATGTCCTGGTCCTGGTTAAATAAGGCCATCTGAAAGTCATTGTACTGATTTTGATGCCAGGAGATGCCAGTATATAACATTTCTTATGTAGAACTAATTAACTGTTAAACAATACTGGTGATGGAAGTAAAAGCGCAAGTCTGTAAAAGTGTTACGATCCCGTTAAGATAATTAATATGGGTGAGGTATCTTGGTTTCAGGTGTTTAAAAAGCAGCATGGTTGTGATTCTGTTCCTGTCATTTTTAGTATGTGGACAACAAACATACAGTGGGTACGGAAAGTATTCAGACCCCTTCAGATTTTTCACTCTTTGATTCATTGCAGCCATCTGATAAAATCAAAAAGTTCATTTTATTTCTCATCAATACACTCAGCACCCCATCTTGACAGAAAAAAACAGAAATTTAGGATATTTTGCAAATTTACTGAAATATGACATGGTCTTAAGTATTCAGACCCTTTGCTGTGGCACTCATATTTATTCCCAAGAAGACTCATGGCTGTACTAGCTCAAAAGGGTGCTTCTACTCAATACTGACCAAAGGGTCTGAATACTTATGGCCATGTTATATTTCAGTTGTTCTTTTTAAATAAATTTGCAAAAAATCAAGATGTCAAGATGGGGTGCTGAGTGTACATTAATGAGAAATTTTTATTTTATTTTTTAGTTTAGCAAATGGCTACAATGAATCAAAGAGTGAACAATTTAAAGGGCTCTGAATACTTCCCGTACCCACTGTATGTCCACATTTAGGACCATTCTCATATCTTTATAAATAAGACCCCTGGTTACTGAAGTTCCAATAGCCACATCACTGTGTTAAAGGTTTCTGGTCTCCAAGGGTTCATTATTACCAACACACAAAAGCCGAGCTAAAGAATATCTAGAGAATATCTCCTTGCGAGTGGGCCATTCTCTGTATGGTTAAGGCAGGTGTGGGTGTTGTGTCTCTGTGTAGGACAACCGCTGAAGAAAGTACGACAGCTACAGGCAGCGATTTGACTTTGGAGCACATGTTGAACCTCCAACATTTCTCAAAAACTGTCTCTATACACATATGTATCCACTTATATATAGTGACCACATTTATATAGTCCACAATATTCATATTATGCTTGTAATACACTGTCAAAACACATTATTACCAGCTAATATCCAGAGAAACCAGCTTGTGTAGCAGAAACAGCAGCTGCATGGGCTGGAAGTAACACATTAGGTCCTGGTAGGTTGTGACCAGTATCTGGAGCCATGCTGACCGAAGTGCATCTGAGAGCTGCACAATTGTGTTTAACTTTACTGAATTAGGGAGCTCTTGGTCATGCTTCTCCAACCACTGTTGGACATTGATAGCAATACAAGTACGGGAACTGTGTCATCCATGAGCTCCACATTGCAGGGGTGGTCAAAACAATGCGATTCGGCAGTATATTACTTCATTATATAGTCTGATCAATAAAACGTATGACTTTTAAGGTGTAATATGATATTGTAAGACATGTAGGTATCTTATGATATCGCCTGTGCTATTGTTTTGGAGTTATCAGGTGTGCATCTGCGAGAGGACAACAGCAGACCCGCTTCTTTGGCGTTTTCGGTACTTTTCCGGCCACAGCCAACTGACGTCTGAGCAACGTGGGCGGCACGGAGGGTGGCGGGGGAGGGTGGGGTCTCAGCCAGACCTGGTTTCTTGGGAGGAATGGGAGGAGGGATGCCCCTCTCTGACCTGGGAATTATGGGAGAGCGGATTCCAGGGGACCGAGTTCCAGATGGAGGCGCTGAGCGATGGTCTGTGCCAAAGGGTGAGCCGTTAGGCGTGGGGGACGTTTTGGTGCTTAATCGGCTCGACGCTTGGGTGAGTGTGCCGCGGGCTGCCTGTTTGGGGTTGATGGGCTCTCCCGTGAAGGCACACGGTGACAGGTCTCGAGGAGAGTGAGGACGAGGGGAGCCGGGCTGGGGGTCATGTTCGGAGGTGGACTGAAACCTGTGACGCACGGCATGGAAGCGCTGCTGTATGCCAGCCTGGTAGGCTGCTTGTATGCTGGCAGGGGTGCAGACGGGGCTTTCAGTGGTCGGATCAGACGGTGACGAAATCCCAAAGGTCGGAGCATTTGGGTCGGAGATCGTTAGGGAGTCGTTCCAGCCTCCGGGAGCATGGTGACCGTTCGCCGTCGCCTCGCACTGATCAGATTTCTCAGATCCACCGTTAAGAGAACCATTCCCAACCTGGCTGGCGTCTTCCTCTTCCCCCCTGAGCTCTGGTATGTCTCTCCTCAGCCTGTCCAGCTCCTCCTGGAGAACAGCGCTCCGTGCTTCTTCTCTTCTGAGCCTCAAACCCAGCTGCTCCCTCTCGGTATCGAACTCGGCGAGCAGTTCCTCCCTCCTGGCTTCCATCTGCATGGCTCTCTTCTCGTGCCCCTCGAGTTCCATCTGGAGGCTCTGAGTGACAGAACGCTGGTGCTCCAGACGTCGGGTGAGCCCGTTGGCACGCTGAGCTTCTTCGTGGGCACGTGAGCCTGAGCGCTTACACTCTCGTCCCAGCACCGCCATCAACTGTTTGTGCTGGAGCCGTTCATCCTCCAGCTGAGCCTCTAATCTCTTGTTGTCCTTCTCCAAGCGGGAGAACTTTGACCTCTCAAAGTCCAACTAAGTGAAAAAAAAAGTCCCAGAAGTATTTTTTACAAGTACTAAACAAATACACGATTATAATTTTCTTGCTTTAAGTTATTGATATTTTTAATTGTCAATGTTTTAAATGTCACTGTGATAACTAAGTGGTTAAGGTGCTGGACTTGTAATCAGAAGGTTGTCAGTTCCCACCACAGCCAAGGCTCTAAAATTAACAACTTACAATAATTACTGAACACGATTTTTTAGCAACTGCGCAATCATTAATGGATAAAAGCTCTTGCTAACTGATGAAAAAGTAAATGTAATTTCACGGCTGTACCACCAGATGGCGCCAAATACTTAAACAAAAAACTTAAGCGGCTTTTAATGTAAGTAAAATCTGTAGAATATGAAGCCTTAAGGATTCCTTCTGTTGCTCTCAATATCGACTTAAAAAAATTGGGCCGAAAGCAACTGAAAAAAAGATGTTGACAGCCTATCACGTATTTATAAATAAATAAAGATAACGGGTTAAGGACCTTGCTCAAGGGCCCGACAGTGACAACCAGGCAGTGGTGAGGTTTAAACCGGCATCCTTTAGATTACTAGATCTGTACCTTAACTAAGTAACCTTTTAACTGCACATGATTGCTGAGCTTTTCACTTCTTTACTAGAAATAGTTGGACAGCTAAACTTCATATTTTAATTATTTAACTAAATTATTTACAATTAATGTATTTATGATCCACACGTGTTTACTGGATATTTATTACGAATCTCCTTTTTTTTGTAATAGGAGTTTTGTGAAATTAGAGGTCATGTAAGAGGTAAAGTTTTGTACCTGATGTAGCAGGCGCTCTCGCTCCTTCTCTAAAATACATGTGACGTCATCTCCCTCTGCTGTCTCCTCGGCATGCCTCCTCTTCTCCTCCTCTAAATCTGCAATGACCTGAAACCAGCAGAGGTGACAATAATGAAGTACACACACAGGTCAGACCGTATTAACCTGCTAAAGCTGTGGCTAATCTCTCACTGACCTGCCACAACCTGTCAGATTTAAGAACAATCCAATTAAACTGAAAAAATAAAAGAAAGTCACAGGGACGGCCTCTAAATGCACACAATTCTTATCAGCATTTAAATGTTAAGCATTCGTAGAACTTGTGAGTCTAGCTGCAATGCTGTGGTCAGCCCTTAAATAAGGGTCACTGTAAGTAGGCAAGGATGGAGAGGTCGATGGTATGGAGGGTGTGGAGAAGTCGATGGTATGGATGGGTGGTATGTATGGATGGTATGGATGGATGGATGGTGTGGAGGGGTCAATGGTATGGATGGATGGTATGGATGGATGGTATGTATGTATGGATGGTATGGATGGATGGATGGTATGTATGTATGGATGGTATGTATGGATGGATGGTGTGGAGGGGTCGATGGTATGGATGGATGGTATGTATGGATGGGTGGATGGTATGGAGGGTATGGTATAGATACTTTATTGATCTTGAGGGATTTTTTTTGTGAATTCATAAAATACATCAATGAAATAAACACTTTTTTACTGGCACTAGACATTAAATTCACAATCAATTGTCCAAAACACCATAAGAACATCCCCTTTATAAGGTAAACAAGAACATACAAGGACATACAATGTTCTGCACTTTTATATTTTGGCTTTTAGTAATTGATCATGTCTGAGCTCTCATAGTCAGGATTAGAAGCCATATGATGTTCATCTCTTTGGACCACTAAAAGAAGCTTTATGGAAGAAGATTTTTATGTGATGGTGATGTGAAAGCAGTGGTGCATCAGTGGAGATGTGTTCCCTCAAAAACATTTACTGCAGATTAATTAATTAAAAAGGTACAACTGGAAAATAATGTATGCTAAGTTAAAAAGTGATGTCATTTGTATCTCAAATTCTTAATTAACTGAAAATACGAGGTATATAAAACAGAACAGATCACATGGAACACATTTCAGAATTAGTTTTTGACAGATTTGCCACAGTGGGTTTCTTTTGGGTTAACAGAGTTTACAAAGTACAGAAACCTTTTATAGAACACTCACATGGAAGAGTGTAAATGCAGTTTTAAATGTGTTAGGATTAAAACAAAGGAGGAAAAGTTTTACACATCGGTGTAAAAAGTCCTTAGTGTGAGGCACGTGTACATCTTAAATATAATAATCCTTTATTAGTCCATCAGTGGGGAAAAACATGTAAAGTATGATTGTGTTAGTGCCTCATTTAGTGAATCATGTCTGTATAACAAGTCTGTGGACTGTGTGAAGTATGTGAATGTTAAGTACAGTGTAAAACTTTGTGTGTGTAAAGAGGGACGTACATCTGTGTTAAGCATGCATGTGTGAAGTATGTCTGAATAGAAACTGTAATCCACACACACATTACTTTATCTTTCTGCTCTCACCCTACTGTGTCTGCTCTCGGCAGCTGCTAGCTGTTTCAGCATCTTCTCCTGCATTCTCCTGCAGTGACCCACGACCAGCCTTAGCATGGTGAGAGGATCAGAGCTTCTGGTGTTGGCCTCTGGGCTCTGTGAAGAGTTGCTCTCGTCTCCTCTTCCCTGAGAGGAGTCCTGATGAGCATCACTGTCCCTCTGCAGGGCCAAAAATGGATCGCTCAGGTCGAACCTTCCGTAGCGCTCCAAAATGAACGTGTCCCTGCACTGAGTCTGCAAAGCAAAGAGTAACAATAATTAGGGTGATGATAAGAGAATAAAAGGCAGTAAAGTCGGGTATGTGAGCACTCAAAATGTCCCAACTTTTAAAAAAAAAAAAACAACCAAATGTTAAAAAGCTTTGGGATTCAATTCACGTTGTTCAAGTGTAAAGAGTTCTTACATCTTCTCACGAATTATGGCTTTTTAAAGACACTAAACACTCAAAGACAAAAGTAAATCCACATTTACTTGAGGATTCAGTCCAAGCCGATATGAAAATGGCATCTAAACAATCTAGAACAACACACATAAATCAAACTAAAACAGTGTTCAACATCAGCAGATCAGTAATAAGTAAGGATTTTCACCCACTTCACAGCTTTATACTGACCAGAGTTGAGGTGGGTCTGGCTTTTCCATAAACGAATGCTAAACATAGGTTTACTCTACATGACTTTAAAATGAAAAGTGAAGATTTTGGGGACACAGAAGCATATGTCTCATCAGAACAAAATATACCATTGTTCAAAATGATTTTCCATATTTACTATGGACTATATACAGCTAGAACTCCTGGTAGTACAACCTATATACATAAATCCCATCACAAATATAATAATACTTGGGTCACCTAACGTTTTTGGCATTAGACTGTATCTACAAATCTACGACTGGAGCTGCAGAAGTTTGTTCTGATTTTGTCTGTCTCACACATGCTTCTCTTATTCCACAGGAAACATGAGGATACAGAGCACATGACCCTGCCAGGAACAACATAAACCATCTTCTGAAGCTCACTGTGCGTGTGAGTGTGTCTTTAGCCTTTTTTCAAAAGCTTATTAAGGACTGGAGCAATGCAGGAGGTCCGTACAGACGGAGGGGGTTAGAATCTGCCAGAAGTAAAAGGAGGCGTCCTGTAGGAGAGGCTCAACAACTGGAGTCATTTAAGTCTTTTAAGCATGTTCATGTCAGTAGACTATAATAGCACAACAGTTTGCTCAGAAAAAAGCCTAGTCAGTTTAAGGAGACATGCTTGGGGATGATAGAAGGATTGAAGAAGCCTCGGTTGTTTCTTTTAGCACTGAAGCCAGAGCTTTGAATTCTAAACCTCTTACAGACAGGAATCAGGTTAGGACATGAAGGAACATCTGATAAGTGTTCGTGTGTGTTCTGACCCTTCGTACCAGGCCATTAAAAAGGACAAGTTTCCACAAGCAAGCCCAGGCTAATCATACCTTGTAGGCGGTGAAAAATTGATAGCGCCTGTAATGAAATGTTGACTGGAGGACTGAGAAATAAGTATTGATTAACAATAAAATAATAAGTATTTAATATTCTGTAGTAGGCCAGAAAGGTACAGATTCTAAAGACTAAGCAGTAATAAGTTATCCCATATATACTTGGTGTTCTAGGTAGTAGCCTTTGACCTTGAGATTTGCTTCTATAAACCAGCCTACGCAGCTTTAATATAGACGAATTTAGGTTTTATGTGCAAACGTGCAAAGTTCACACAAATTAAGACTTCTTAAGGACTAGTACACACAAGAATCACAAAAATAAAACCCTTCTAGTAACTATTATTCAAAATCCTGAAGACAGGTCAATTTTATTTTCAAGGGGGACACTTTTAAAGAATAGTTGAAGCCTTCCTGGGAGTTGAACCAGTTAATAAATGCAAATGAACTACCATTAAAATAGTAAAACGAGGAGACGACTTTGCCCCTGATGAAGGGATGGAACGGTATAATCTTCTAATCATTTCTACTAAAAGGGGAGTCAACACTGGATATTTTTTTAAATAATTACACAAAAACAATAAATCTCAGTGCAGGCAAGTTCTGATTACTTTTGTAACTTTGGAACATGTTTTTCTGGAAACTACTGGTCGTAAAAAAATAATTTAAGGTATTTTTGAAAAGGAAATTAGACGAGTTTTGAAATGATGTACCCCCATTTAAGATTTTAAGGGTAACACCCACCCATCCAAGAGGGTTGAACCACTAAAGCTGCAAAAATTGACGTGTCTTTACGATTTTTAATATTATTTACTGGAAGGGAAATATTAAGGGTGCGAAGTCAAATTGACACCCTGTATATCATTACCAGCTATGTCATGTCCTGATCCACGAACAGTGCTTTTAATGACAGAAGGGATATTCTGCCAACTTTAGTAACCACAATAATAGATTACGAACACTCCCATGTTGCAGTGATTTAACATAGTCCTAGGCAAGTAGTGTTTTACAATGTTTGTGTTTGGCATGAACTGACAAGCACTTGTTTGAGAGACATTACTGAGAAAGAATAAGGCATGAAAGTACAACAACTAAATGTAACAATTCACTCTAGACAAACTACGAAATTTAAGTCCTGGCCAAGAAAATAGAAACAGGAACATCTGGAGAAGGTGCTTCATATGAGTCTCATGAGGAAAGATAAAGAAAAACATGAAGTCTTTTTACAATATGCTTAGGAAAGCCGTGGCTGTTTGTGAACGGTTGCAGCAAAGCGGTACAACTGGCTTGGCTTTAATAACCGGCGATCTGTAAAAGCTTCCCCTGCACATTCTTTAGTGAAGCCCCCTCACTTCACACAGAAAGAAAAACACCAGGTCTTAGCATTAGATGTTTAAACTGAAGCAGTGAGATTGAAAGCAGAGTTCAGTAAGGACAGTCTTAATGGAAATATACTTAGTCATGTCACTTCCTAACAAGTAAAAACATGTTCTATAGTAACACAGAGCACTGCTCTGACTGCTCTTATTAACCGGGTTTCCATCCAAACGTTTCGCAAGTGTACCACACATTTACGAAATTTACAGTTACGTGATAAAACCTTTATATGACGTCATCGCACTGCCGAGAAATGATGAAGATAGAGAGATCTAATTCAGTTTTTTGCTTTAAGTAAAATTATGTTGAAACCATTTGCCGTCTTGTTATGGTTATGTTGTTTTGAGCTAAGATCCGGCGGGCAGAAGGAGCAACGGCCCGTCTGATGTGGGCTCGAGTCTCGGTGCCACGCCCACATTCACCTCCCATCTGGGAACGTAAACGCACTAAACAGTTTTGGGAGCGAATTGTGCAGAACATTGTTCAGGTGAGCTTTGGATCAATCATTTCAGAATGTCAAATCAGCCTTATAAGCTATCCATTATGATCTGTAAAGCTTTAGTCACCTGTGCCACCCATGCCAACTGCAAAGGACTGCTGTTGCCCCTCACTAGCAGGTCACTTGTGTGGAGTACAGGGTAGAGCCGTTCAGCGTAAGCATAACGACACTCCACTGTAGTGTACCTGCTGTACTCCAAGCAATAACATCAAACCAATGACACATTACGGCATTAGCACGAAACGTCATCGTGGCACCTCAGGGGATTTATGTGTTGTACCTATGGCAACATAATATGTAGACAAATTATCTATGGCTGTGTTTGAAACAGTCTACTACATACTACCCGTGTACTAATGGGGCTCCAATTCAGTGTGTAGTATACAGTATACAACCAGATTAATTGTTTCCAGTACATGAAAGATACTTGGATGATTTACTACTCTGGCCTTTGTGTGGTTCTGGATCCTGTCAAACAACACTTTTCCAACAGGTCATTATAAAAACTGTGCAGTACACTATACAGTACTACTACAGGGACCAGTATGCGATTTACAGTATGAATGAAGCAGTATAGTATACATCATAGAGTAGGTAAATGACCACTTCAAACATCTGGGGGAACTCCGGTGGTGCAAAGAACCCCCTCCCACTAAGATTCATGGTTCAAATCTCCAGCTGTGCATTAGAATGGATTGCCTGAGGATTAGCATCCCTACACTGGAGCAGCGGTTCATTGTCCAGAGCTCATTCCCACCTTTCACCTACAGTTTCTGAGTCATGGTAAAACCACCACAAACCAGACCAGGAATGACCTAAAAATAAACACTGGCATGAATTGTTTAAATACATTAAATTGAAAGAGACACTTTATGAATACTTATTTATTGTCAAATGTTTTCACTACATTATAAAATCACTGTGGTTAAAATAACTTCTTGTAAACTTCTCTAAATGAAATGCACGGCTGGGTTTTTAGACAAAGTGCTTGTTTCAGTTCCTACCACAGCAATTCTATAAGATTCACAGCAGGACTAGATAATTCCCAAACCTTATGTTCTCCCAGCTGACCTTTTGGATCACTATCCTGCCATATAATGCATAACATATAAACTCAGGTTCAGCTTTTGCACAGTTAATATTAAAGTGTTATACTGCCTAAATAGCAAGAAGTCACAGAGGTCTATTTTAACCGGAGTCGTGATATTAAAAGGCCTCGGTCTCTTTGCTTTAGGCAATACTGGACTTTCACATGAACTTCTCTGCATACACAGACAAGGCATATAACAACTTTATTAATCCATTTATTATCACTTACTGTATACTACAAAAACACATAGCAATGTAGCATTCTTAAAGCACTTGGTAAAGCAATTGTTGTTTATATGCTCTTATCATCTTAGATACAGGTGATGACTGGACCCATTATCTTGCACCAGGTGTGAGAAAAAGCTTAGGGAGATTAACCTAATAATGATGGTAAGCACATTTAAGTGTCTTTTCTGACAAAGGTTGACCTCAAGATAAAAAATAAAAAAAAAGAAGTGACCGCCTACAAGCTGAAGTCTTGCCAGCTGCCATCAGTGCAAATGTGCTTTAAACCCCCCATCTGAAAATCCAGGAAGCAAACAGTAAGCTGAATATTGCAAATCTGCAGTGTTTTTTTTAAAGTAAGCTTTAATTATTGTAGCATCAGCATTTATGTTGTCATGGACAGTATTACATTTACTGATGTCTAATTTTTTCCCTTCTTAGTCGTAGCTCCAGCAGCAAATGACTCGGAAAACATTTAGAAGTTGGTTAGATTTCATTCCACTTCCTCTTCTAAATAAAAAAAATATTTCTTTCACAATCTGTAGACAGAGAAGTCGGTTCTTCTGCTTTGCTGTAGTCTTTATGCAATATCAGTTCCATTGTGTATGAATTTTATTCCACTTGGGTCGTCTTGATTGCATTAAATTGAACTGAATTTATTGGGAACGCAATTAAAAGTTACACAGAGAGTCCCCGGTTTGAAACCAGTACTGTCACCAGTTAGTTGGGTACTACTCTAACCACTAGGCTGCACATACCAGTGCATTGTAGTGTGTGTTCCAAGCCCAGATAAATAGGACGATTGTGTCAGGAAAGGCATCCGTGTAAAACCATGCCAAATTAATAGTGTCTCTGGACATTTACAAATTCTCCAAAAGTAATAATTTTGTCTTTGATTCTCAAAGGTTTCTCTGCTTATTCTTATTCTCGGGTTATGTGGCTAAACAGCCTGGCCATTAGAAGGACATCCGGTCTAAAAACCAAAAATGTTTGGCATGCAGACCAGATCCGCCGTGTAGACCCATAAATACAGGAGCATCCAGAAGAAAAGGAAAAAGTATGCAAATGTAATAAAAAATATTCTAACTATAAAGAACAAGCAGTGGGTGTTGCTGTGAACAGTCAGGTCAGTTTAGTACCAGAATTATCTATTTAAATTGGTGTTGAATACACAGCCAAAAAACAAATTAGATTTTAGAGGAACAACCTTAGCTGAGCACTGTTAGAATAAATAGCTCAACTCTAAACTGCTGTTTACAAAAGAAACAACAAGGCACATGACCAAACATTCTTTTCTCGCAGTGTAAATGATGCTGCCCTCAGCCAAACTTTTATCAAGACCCACACACACACAATCATTTCAGTGCAAAGACTCAGAGACACTTAATCCTGACTCCTAAGAGAAAATGGGGGAACAAATCCCATCGTATGAACTAGGAATTAATGAGAAGGTCTTGTACCGAGTAGATAAACGAAGTCCGTAATGGCATTGGTACGCTTGGTACTTGATGCTGTAGAGATCGCGGTACATGCTTTACAGAGTACAGGTTTAACTGTTCCTCTGGGATCTTAGAAGTTGGTTTCCGTAATGACTGTGGCTTCAGAGCCAGCGAGAGATCTGGAATGTGCACCAGACATCCCAGAGAAAGAAAAAAAAAAGAAAAGGATGCATGGGAAAGCCAGATTCACATTTAGATTTCACAGAGTGATCCAATTCTAACGTCTTAATTCATCTTAACAGCAATTTCAGTGAACTTACAAAACTGTTTTGTCACACTTCACACCAATTTCTGGAGCATTGTGACTGGACATGAAAGCTGCATGAAGTAAGATGAACATCTGTCTTTTCATGTTAGTCATTCCCATCTGTGTTTTTAATGGGATACTTTGATGCAACATTTCTCATTCAGAACTTTTGGTCAGCTGTCTGTGCTGTGGTGAGCATGTCTCATAGTGTATTTAAAGACCACCAATCTCTGTACACCACCGAAGACTAATAAACTAAATAAAAAATGAGCTTCGACTCATGCTGTGTCCAAAGTATTGAAGATACTGAACTGCTCACCATTTCGTGGAACAAAACTATAAGGCCAAAAGTATGCAGTGCATTAGCTAGCTGGACATCTTAGTGTAAGGTTTTATTTATACCCTGGTGAGATTGCTAGTGAAACTGGTGGGGTTTGCAATAAACGGTGTGAATGTTTACTTTGAAACTTTGCTGTGCATTAAATATGTGGACCAAGATCAAGATCAGTCTATTTCTAGTGAATTCTATTGTACTCTTATTTATTTACATCTATTTTACAACCTCTTGCTGTGTTTTCAGTTGGTGAAGATACCAAGAGATACACACAATACCATTAAACATTGTTGCATTGTGCTGACGAGTGACTCAACATGCATGTCAGATGTTATTTAACTTTAATGGACATTTGGTGAGTGTGAAAAGGAAGCAATCCAGAACTAAAACGTATAATTTCCATGTTTGGTCTGGACCAAGGAAACCAAACTTAAAAACCAAGTATAAACACATCTTGAGACTGTGGGCATTCGTATGGTGAGTGAAGCCTCCATTTTTCTCAGAGGTTAGTGCTGGACATAAAGAAGTAAGGATGCTTTAATCATGTACTCACCCTGAGTGCCTGGATGACAAGGTCTCGAGCTTCCAGCTCTCCCTCCAACACACTGAAGAGAAGCAGCACATCTCTCTTACTCAGAGTGTCTACATTTAGCCGGGTCTCCTGTTCATTTGGGGCAAAAAAAACAAGAACTAGTGAACCACACACATTTGATTTAGCTATAGTAAGAAAAGTGATGAGATTAAGCTGGTCATACTGACTAAAAAGCTGGTAGGATGCAGTACAGTCCATTACAGTAGATTGTGTGTTATCTACTGTGTTACCCCACCAGTGAAAACTTTGCTTAATGAATAATGATGATGATGATTATTATCCGTTTAGTCGCAGCCGACTCTCGGTCACTTGATGGATCATCGATCCATGAAGTATTTTGGCAATGATAGTG
>JAYDZG010000043.1:6728667-6746515 GCA_034509265.1 Microcambeva bendego
CTGTTTTGAATTTAATCAACTGTATCCAGGATTTGTTTGTGTTGTAAGTATGTGGGAAATTGTACAGCACGCTGGAAACCAGGCTCTACTGTCCAGCATGAAGTACATGCCACAGTATACTAGGTTTTTGGGACAAGGGTGTTTAAATTGAATGTTTACCAAGCTCATGGTCAGAAGTCCAACTATTTCTGCATCTGCATGTAAACTTTTCACTTCAACTGTAGCAGCGTTGATAAGCCGGTGGCTTAGCGTGGAGCACCGTCGCCTCAAAGCAAGACGGTTCTGGGTTCGATCCTCAAGTGGGGTTCTGTGTGGAGTTTGCATGTTCTCAAAATTCCTGTGTGGATTTCTTCCAGGTGTTCCAGTTTCCTCCCACAGTCCAAAAACATGCAGCTAGCTTACTTGGAGACACTGAATCATTCTAAAGGTACCTAGAATGGATGTAGTGGAGGGTTGTGTCAGGAAGTCGACAAGCTGAATAGTAACGTGTCTGTTGTAGAGTGTAAGTGGATCAACATGTGGGTGTGTTTGTAGGGGGTCGAGGGGCATGCTGGAAATAAGCGGCAGAGCTGTGGGTCACACCAAGCTTCTCTTAATAACAAACAGAATGAAAATGTAAAGAGGAATGTAGTTCTTCTCTGAACAGCGTGGGACAGTGGATTCAGATGACTCAGTCCAGATGAATCCATGTCCCACTTCCTATCTTTCTCTCCTCGTCTCTATTTTCTGTCTCTCCAACACATTCATACTTTTTATTTCATGTGCTGATGAGTTAATCCCTCTAGACTGCAGAACTCTGCCCTGGAAAACCCCAGACTTTCCACACTTTTCAGCTCTGGCTTACATAACGGACTATTTGTAGCCAATTAACAGAAAATGAAACCAGTTAAGTGTGTGTAAACATAATCAAACAGGTTTAGGAATCTCACCTATGTATGGACATAATTATTATATTTTAATATATTATATATTAGTATGAAAACTGGAAATACCCACTATCGTCCTGCCAAACATTCATGTCAGGTTAGCCTGAGTGATTCAAATATCAATTACAATCACAGTTTGTCTGTTTGCCAAACCCTATATGACATATTATGTAGTAATCATTGTTTAGACACAGCATTTTAACTCCAGCCTTTGGTAAGTCAGCATGCATATGTACACAAGGGAGATTTTAGTATAATTTTAGTATGTTTTTTTAAAACATATCCATTTTCTCCTACTTTTTTTCAACCCGATCCACTGAATAATTACTGAGGGTATATTTTGCCAGACACAAGCATCTTTTTTATTCACCCATATTACAGGTGAATTGGCGCATGAGATCAGTATTTCTGTGCCAAGTAACTTTACTTTTCTCCAAACTCTTTCTCTCCCTGTACAGGTCCCTTGAGCTACTAGGATCACAGACCCCCACCCACCCGTCTTCTCGCACCCGGCAGACTCAATGGCTAATTTTGATGGCTGCAGACACCAATTATGCCCGCTATAGGGGCTCCCAGCTGACCTATAGCAGAGCTGAGTTTTGAACCCTGGGAGTTCGGAATCCCACCACCTTTAAATGATTTTAACAAAACCCAGGTTCTTAGGTGACACAATGGTAAAACATCAGATGCCACAAGAGATGTAATGATGCAAGAATGGATTCACTTCAGTCATGATTCGAGTCAATATTCATGTTTAATGAACCAATATTCACTTTAAAGAACAGGGCTTGGGATCAGAAGGTTGCCAATTCCCATAGCCGCCGAGTCACAACTGAAGTGCCCTTGAGTAAGGCACCCAACCTCTAACTGCTCCCTGGGCACCGTTGCTAGGGATGCTCACCGCTCCGGGCACGTGTGATCACTGCCCCCTAGTGTTCACTAGTCTGTATATGTGTGTTTCACTGCACGGATTAAGTTAAATATGGAGGATGATTTTATTATATATTTTGTTCTTACATCAGAAATAAAAGATAATTTGTTATTTAGATGAATAAAAGGTAATCACAAATACAGTTTTTATTTTTTATGGAGAAACAAACAAATAGCAATAGGAACTTTTATTTCAAATCATATTGCATTGTGTGTGGAGTGTATCATTACATCCCTAGCTGTGACTCTCCAGGACTGAAGTCAGAAGCCCCTGAGATATGACTGAGAAGAAAGGAAGTCTGATGGCACCACACTTTAAGGATTATTTGGATTTCTTACTGTGCATCTGTGGCTCAGCAAAATGACTAAATTTCTGTAAAAAAAATGTTTTAATTGTAATTTTAATATGTGATCGAGAGTGGATATGTACACTGAGGTAAAAGTGTCTTTGCTCATGATCTTTAGCTGATGTGTAGTTTCTTATTAAAACCGACTCTTACCTGGTGCAATAAGGTGCTGAGAGGAGGTGACACTGCGGCTCATGTTTACCGCCCTGGCCTCCGTCTCTCCTCCGGTTTCTGGCTTCTTTCCTCCATCTAACGAACCCACAGAGAGTCCACCCTTCCCCAAGACGGTCCCTGAGCTGGAGACACTCTGGCAGGTCTTGATGAGAGGAGTGGGCTGGATCGTAACAGGAGTCTGTTTGAGACTGAGGGCCTGCAAAGCAGCCGATTGAGAGGAGGATGCTGCCCCCTGTTGACGAATGGCAAGATTCTGTACCTACACACACATTCAGAGAAGGACACACAGTATTAATGAATCAGGGGAAGCAGGTCAGCAGCGCTATGATTCTGGTCATTCGGGACTAGTATGCTAAATCTGTTTGAAGAAGTGCGGTTAGTCTGATTTTTTCTAAAACATTCACACACCCAATCAAATTTTAGTGGCTTCGCTAAGAGGGCACCACTTTGTCCTGGTTAGGGTTGTAATTGATCACTGGACACACACACTGTCGAGTCCCATTATTATGTCTGAATATTATCCAGATCTTGTACTTATACATGATGATGATCTTCACTGGGGTGGAAGATCTTCCAGCAAGACGATGCGACACGTATAGGCAACCTGCCCCATAGGCAACCTTGGCCTGGTGGTTAGAGAACTGGGCCCGTGATCAGAAGGTGGCCGGTTTGTTTCCCACGTCATGACTGAAGTGCCCTTGAGCAAGGCACCTAACATCTAACTGCTCCCCGGGCACCGTGGCTAGAACTCCCCACCGCTTTGGGCACATGTGCTCACTGCCCCCTAGTGTTCGCTAGTGTGAATAAATGCGGGTTAAAATTCCATTGATGCAAAGAGTATTCTAAATCCTCAGACTTCAACCCAAATGAGCATCTGTGATTGACTGAGCACCTAGATTGTCATGTTCACTCTATGGATCCTCCCCTGCACACACAGCTATGAGATATACTGCAGTCAGCATGGCTATAAAACGGTGTGACAACCTACCTGTGTACTACACTATATTTGTATATTATACATACATGTGCTGGTCATAAAATAGAATATCCAGAAAAAGTTTTTTGTTTTTTCTCGGTAATTCCATTCAAAAAGTGAAACTTGTATATTATATTAATTTATTAAACACAGACTGATATATTTCAAATGTTTTTTTCTTTTCATTTTGATGATTATAACTGACAACCAATGATGATCCCAAATTCAGTCTCTCTCTCTCTCTCTTAGATGAAGCTTTATAATGTACCTGTGCACATGCAGACTGGGTGTTACTGGCTGCACTGGTGTCTGACTGGAGAGCAGTGACGGTAGCTGTAGGAGCGAGGATGAGCTGTGACGAGAGAGGAACAGCACGGCCGAGACTCCGGGCTACATGAACCAGGTTACTTTGCTGAGCCTTGAAACAGGAACACATTTTTTAAAACTTATGTCAGTTTATAAATAAACGTGTGTGAATGCTGGATGTGTCCATGCTCACCATCTGAGCCCGTAGGTACATCTGAGCCTGGGTGGCAGTTAACGTGGGACTCGATGCACTGCCGAGCAGCACCGCCTGCTGGGAGATCACAGAAGGGGACGAGTTTGCGCTCTGAGCTCGGCTTATCAGGTGAGCTGTGGTAGGAGACGTTGTTAAATTTATCTGAGAAAGAAGGCATGAGAAATTATTAAACGAAATATTCCAACATATACGTAGTGGGGTCTGTTTATTTACGTAACGTTCTTTTCTCTGTGAAGACTCACTGTGGTCTGAGACGATCCGCTCTGGGTGGACGAGGTTCCATTCTGGGTTGAGCTTTGCCTACCAGCAGCTATACTGGCCTGAGAGAGAAAAAGGGAAAGCAGAGCTTGCTAGTTTCGATGCTGGGGGGAATCAATCCTGTCCTAATACAAACAGCTCTCACCAGTGCCTGTATCAGCTAGAAATTTTCCTGTGCACTTATGTGTTAGAAAACGTACAGCTATCTAAGTAGTCCCCCCGAGCTTGCAAATAAATAAATTTATCCAAATTAAACATCAATAATAATTTATTAACATGTGAAAACTACTTCATACTTTTCCCTTCATTGGCTGCCATGTCGTTTTTTTTAAAGATGCTGTGTTTGCCATATCCAATAATTCTGCATTTAATGCTCACTTAATACTCCAAACTGTACAATTTATATTTAAAGATGCCTGTGTAAGAATTATTTTAAGGATTTCGAACTTCTTGGGAGTGCATGGGATGATGTAAAATATTTTATTTCTGCAGATAGTTATAAACCTATCAAAAATAATGGATTCATTTTTTTGTTTTTCATCTGTAAATAAAAATTACATGTTAGTAAACATATGTTAGTAATATTTATTATTGTTATTATTTTACTTTTTTATAATTGTATGTATTATTTTATTATTTTATGTATTATTACAATTGTTAGAAGTAGTATGTATTGTTTTATATTTTAGTAGTTGTATTTACTATTACTATATTTTATTACTGTAATTATGTCAGTAGCAGTTAATCTACTCCATCAATGTCCTTTTATTTCAGGAGGCAGTTCAAAAAATGTAAAATATAGTAGATTTATTTTAAAGTAGGGCTGGCTCCCCCTGCTGTTTAAAGTGAAAGTCGCTTCATTTGAAAAGAATCAGAGGTGAATCGATTCACAAAATGAATTCTTTACTGAATCGTTACATCCCTAATCACAGGGTTTTAAAACACACCCTACGTCTTTGCTGATGATGTTGGGTCATATTGAGCCTTTAGTAAACATATTTGTTTAAAGTTACTTACAATTGCAGACAAATCCAATTAAAACTGAGGGTCAAGGGCCTTTCCAAAGTGGGACCTGAACCAAAGACCATAAATATTGCACTACCTTAACTGAACTATTGTGGCACACAAAAGTTACAATGTTGACTCTTGACAAACCAGATGTTTCTACAGATCGGTGAGATGTTTTTAAAGCTACATCTGCATTAATCCCACCTGCTGCACAGCTGCCAAACTCTGAAGCTGTGCTGTGCTGAGGTGTTGCTGCTGCAGCGCTGCCGTCTGCAACATTAGATGTTGCTGTTGCGCTGCATACATTTGCTGCAGGTACTGCGCTGCTGTGCTGGGCTGCCTGTGCAGGGCCTGCTGGATCACCTACAACAAATCCATGAAAACAAAAAAGGGTGGAAGTGAGAAAAATTGTGTTTTTTCCTCAAAGAGTGATTCAACTTTATTATCATTACTAAGTACCGGTACAGGGTAACGAAAAACAGTTAGCATCAACCAGAAGTGCAAAATAGTGCAAGGAACAGAGAACATCAATCAACATGTATGGGTATTATACATAAATAATGTATGGTTAAGAAGTAATCAAATGGTCATTTATTTTTGAGTCATTAAAGGTCGCCACAGTGGATCATTCGTCTACACTCTACTAACAAAAAAACCCGACAGTTTTGTAGTTTGGTATAATTGTTTAATATATTTAGAGGTAGGCATAGTGTATCTGATACACATAACAGATTTGGTGCAGTTCTTACACTGGGCAATCCTGTACAGTTGCCAGGCAACAAAAGAAGAAGGCCATGACCTCTGCCCGCACAAGTAACCCCTAAGACTGCACTGTACAGTTAATGTATGCTGAGGAGGGAATAAACCAGTAATGGTCAGATGGTCCAAATACAGTGTTGGTATAAGATAAGATAATCCTTTATTAGTCACACAGTGGGGAAATTCATTCTGTTGTAACAACAAAGGCATAGCAAGTCAATCAGGAAAAAAAATAGACTGTCATAATCAAAAATAGAAGTCAATAATTTACATTTTCAGCATTTAGCAGATGCTTTTTTCCAAAGCAACTTACAGTACAGTCTAGAGTTTGAGGAATGAGGGTTAAGGGCCACGCTCAAGGGCCCAACAACAGCAACCTAGCAGTGGGGAGGTTTTAAACCAGTGACCTTTGGTGTACTAGTTTTGTACCCTAACCACTAGGCTTTGGGTGGTCAATAATAATAAAAAAGTCAATAATAGAGGTCAATAACCAAAAACAGAAGTCAATAAACTGTGAAAAACATATTTACAAATATTTTTACAATTTAATACATTGTACAAGGAAAATAATGCACATTGTTCAGTGTACTTAAATGTTTACAACCAGCACTGCTCCCAGCGATTCATGTGAAATCTAACCGCAACAGGAATCAAGGACCTATGTTACCGCTTCTTTACACACATGGGGTGAAGCAGCCGTCACTAAAGGAGCTGCCCAGTGCTGCCTGAGTTTCATGCATAGGGTGGGAGTCGTTCTCCATCACAGAAGCCAGTTTGGCTGGCATCCTTCTGTCTGCCCCACCTGCACTGGGTCTAAGGGGCATCCCAGGACAGAGCCGGCACTCTTACTAGGATTCATATCTTCTGCAGAGATACTGCTGCCCCAGCATACCACTCTATAAAAATGGCTGATGCCACCACTAGGTTTGGGCTAGGATAAAGACAATACACGTTTAGGCATTCTTCTCCAAATGGAACTTTTTTAAACACACAACAAAACAAACTGCATCATATATTAATGAAAACAACAGTAAATCATGCTAGCACACCAGAGCTGACGCTGCTCTGTAGGCCAGACGGACAATGATTGGCTCGTCCGTCAGTTCAAATTGCCACAGGCGATTCCTCATAACTGATGCAATTATAACCTCTAATGTCTAATCGATGGCACACAGACAAAGCAGATAGTGATCAGTGTGAGGGATATTGGGCCCAATTTGAACTTGCCTTGAGCAAGATGAAAATATGCAGTTAGCTACAGTTACAGTTACAGTTACGGCTTTCCTCTGTCACCAGTGGAGGAAAGCAGCAGTAGAGAAAAAGTACAATGAAATCAGGTCATTGGATATAATTATATTCACAGGAAAAACAGCAAAAATTCATTTTCCTATTGTAATTTGATGAAGATGGAGATGTATATAAGCTGTCTTTATGTTATCTGATATTGACATAAATGTATTTTTAGTGCAAAAGTAAATGACGTTTACATTTTACAGCTGTGATCCAGGGTTCAAATCTCCATCAATGATGATAATAAGAATAAAACGTCGTAAAAGATGTGTGAAAATAAATGAATACATTTTGTGTGTAAATTTTGTTTTTGCTCCATTTTATCCTGGTCAGGGTCATGATGACAGACTCAATGTGACAAAAAGTACAACGCATATTTTACCTTAAGGTCAGGTAGTACAAGATAAAATATAAATGTTACTTATTTTGTTAGGGTTGACAAGTTTAGGTTAAAGGTCAAGATTAATTGTGACTAAAAGCAGGGCTGGGTGCAGGGTGACCACAGTAATCAAATAAAATCAACCACACAAACCCCTTGATGTGATTGTAATAGAGCATCCTCCCACCTGGAGCTCCTGACACCGATTACACATTGTAAATCACGTCCCTGATAGTGTGTTGTTTTTTACATTTCCAGCAGAGGGCGATGTTAAACTCTTAGATTTTGCTGGTTGTAAAACACACATCTTTAGAACACTCCTTTCACCATTGTGCTTTACACATGTTAACCCAGTCCCTGCACTGAAACACTCCCTGTTTAACCTGGGTCTATGAAGGAATGAATGACTTTATTGTCAGCGAAAGTCTTTCTATGTAAAAAATAGCTACACATTACAGGTCACATTCACACACTAAAAAAAACTAAAATAAATACTTGAATATGCCTTGAATATTACATAGAAATATATACACACCAGAGCTGACATTTCAAACGTATGGGTTCGAAACTCAGCCCTGCCATCCGACTGTGCTGGGCACGTCTATGAACAACCATTCGCTGTTGGTCATACAGGGTGGTGAGACTGTGACAGGGACTCCTTATAAAAGACAATTACAACCTTCGCTGGCTGATTAATGGCACCTGTTGTCAAGGTATCACGGGGATCAAGGTTTGTATCTCCATACACAAAACTCATCCACATATGAGCTCGCCTTGTGCAGGTGCAGGTGTCAGGGTCAGTTTCGTTCTCCTTGTTGGCATCAGTAAAATAACACAATTAGCTAAAATATGAAGGTCTGAGGATATAAAAACAAAATAGAATATACATCTGTGGAAAAAAATAAGAGATCTCTTCAGTTCATTTAGTTGTAGTGTATTTAATTGTTATTATAGTGTATAGAATAAAACAACACAGCTCATTTTGGTCAAACACACACTTATGAATTGGAAAAAACTTTTGAAGTGGTCTCTTATTTTTTTCCATGTCTGTATATAAAATCCATGGTAGCAGTAGTGTAGAAGTATTAATATGACATTAAAAAAACTTCCATATGCCAACAGCATATTGATTTTTCCACCCAGTCCCGAGTGTCTGTCATTAGAGGGTGAGGTGTTTAGGTGTTAGTGTTTACCTGTACGGTCTGTCGGTCTGGGATGCCACTGTACACTGATATCTGGGACACAGTCTGCCTGCCGCTGCTTGTGCTGCTGGGTGAGTTGGCACTGCTGCTGCTCAGAATGGTGGAAGTACTGGAAGTGTTGGTTGTGTTGTTAGTGCTGCTGGTGTTGATCGTCGGAGTTGTAGAGTTCATGGAGGAGCTGGATATGCCTGTCGAGCTGGCACTGGAAGCAGGAGGACCCTGCTCGCCCTCCATAGCGCCACCCTGACGCTTCAGCTTTGACCTACGACCGGCCCGCTGGCACACTTTTTGCAAACTAGAGAGCGGAAGAGAAGAGGGGGGTGAAAAGGCATTAGGGTGAGTATAACCATGAGAGCTGAACAAACATGACAGTCAACATGTACCACTCTTACATGTTTTCCCGGCTTTGCAAGCAGGGATAAAGTGCAGTAGGGATCAACTTCAGTAAAGAAGATAGTGGCATAAAAGCTTGGGTTGGAATCTGATTCATGATTGAATGTGAGACATGGTTTGATAAATATTTAGTGAGTTTGTAACTTTCTTACTTAACTAACAAAGTCATAATCTAACATTTGGACAGAAGGCGTTCGGGTGGCGCAGTGGGACACACTGTTAGCCCCCCCAGCACTGAGATTCTGAACATCCCAGTTCAAAATTCAGGTCAGCAACAAGTCAGATTAGCACCATGTAGCAGGAACAGGCAAAAAACATAGGATATGGGCATCCACATGTGGTATGGATCAGACCCTAATCAAACCAAAGTCAATGATTGTGATTGCTGTCACAATGTTCATAATTAAATAAATTAATTAATTAACAGATACATCGAGAATTAAAGACTCTTTGCTCAGGGCCCCAAAAGTGGCCACCTGACACTGTAACCAGCTCAAATCTCAGTACCTTAACCACTGAGCAATCAGCAACAGCAAGACAGATGTGGATATGATTCCCTGGTAAGGTCGGACAGGGCATGGTACTTTCTGTGTGGAGTTTGCATGTTCTCTCTGATGCTGTGTGCAAACGCAATGGCATAAGTATGTGTGTGTACACAAGTGAAAGTAGACCATGACAACTGGGTCATACTGAGGACAGAGGTAGCTCAGCCGTTAAGGCACAGGACTGGTAATGCGAAGGTTGCTGGTCCAAGCCCTACATCTAATGTATACTGTCACAATTGTAAGTTGCTTTGGATAAAAGAATCTGCTAAATGCCAAACATGAATATAACACAAACACTTGAGGGTTATGGTGCCTTGCTAAAGGACCCAACAAGCAGCCTGGCAATGGTGGGGCTTGTGAGGCCATAACCTCCTTATTTTCTCCTAGATTACCCACATCAGGCTTCATTTCTACCCCTCACAATGATGTGATAGCAGGTGTCACGTTTTTACAGGAAATGAGAAGATACGTCTATATATGATACGTCTTTTAGGAGGATATGAGCAGAAATCATACTTGGTCTTCAAAGGTTTGGGAACCTTTGCAGTAGAACAGATTTGAACCCTTAACAGTTCAGCCTGACCTTTACATGACCAGACTTTATCACTTTTGGTTTCAATTCTTCCCAGAATGTGTTAAAGCTGAGAACTGCATTTCCGTATTTCTTCTCAGAAGTCTTACATTACGGCCACAAGCCCAAGTGCCCCAGAAATTCTGCTTTTAATTCTGTATCTTCACCTCACATCAAGGGTCAAGCCGCTCTAGCTTAACGGCTTGTCGTAATCGAGTCATTTTGAAGACATTGTCTATATTTGGTACATTATCCTCTTAAGGATTCGACTGTGTGCGTTATGTTTGGCCCAGACAGAGGAGAGCAATTACACTATCGTTGAAGATGGCCGAGTTGATGGTGTGATACTTCAAAGTCACTCTCACAACACTAACAAAAGCTGTATAATCATAGCTAATCAGGGATAATGGATGGGAAGTGACCACTTGGACTGAAGGGCCATCTATCTTGCCCAAAGTCTCTATCCATAAACACACACACATACACAGGGTTAACTTTAGTATCCTAATAATAGAATTGCCCATGCCCCCCGCTCTCCCACTAAGAAAGCCCAGAGGTTAAGAGAATATGGAAATCGGGGCAGACCAACATATGGGGTCGTTCCTAAAAACCGATTTCTTATTTTTGCACACAAAAATAAAAGAGCTACACCACCGCTCCAGTAATGCACCTTCTTATTTCCATAACTTCTTCATACAACCCTCTCCACCACACCCCACATCAATTTCAATCTTTTTCAATCACTTTCGGTTATCATCCCCCCCTCCCTGCTGTCTAATTCACACCGAGATGGAGATCCGCAGTGCCCGTGTCCCTACAGACAATTTCCCTCCTATGAGGAGTTAATAAATTATAGTCATGGTAATTAGATTTTCTAAATATAAAAAGAGGATCTCATTGTTACGGATGGGAGAAAATGCGCCAGGGAAATGAGACTCTAAAGATGATTTAAACTCTATCATCATGGGATAGAGACTGGAAAGTGGCAAAACAGAGTACACTACAGCCTCAGTAATACACGGTCAGTGTATTAGTCTTATGATTTGATTTCGCTGTCTGTGTGATGTCTATGTTCACCTCCTGTCTCCCTGTTTAGTTTTTTTTATTTGCTTTTTTAAATCCTAATTTTATGTAATAGACCCCAAACATATAATGGTTCATATTTTCTTCCAGTTTTACAGGAAATATTTAGCAATTCATCTAATTTCTAATTACAAGGAATTTAATTTAAAAAATAAGTGAAATTTTACATGCAAAAAGACTAAATAAATGACCTAAACTGAAGAAAGATTTTAAATCCAGCTGGCAAAAATGAATAAAAGCAAAAGTTTATATTGACCAACACTGAGTGCAAAGCAGGAACATCCTAAATAGGGCAGCAATTTGAGCTGCGACCACACGGACCAGCCTTCGTTCCCCACGTGCATCAGTGAGCCTTGGCCGTCCAGGACCCTATCGCCGGTTTACCTCTCTTCCTTCCTTGAAGATGCTCCGACCAAGTCATCTAGCCATCACAATTCTTCCCTCATCAAAGTCAAAGTCGCCCATTTTTCTGCTTCTGATATCAGCTTTGATTGTTTGTTTCATTAGGATTTTAACGTCATGTTTTTACACTTTTGTTTAGATTCATGACAGACACACAGTAATTATTCATTACCAATTTACATTAAACACATTCATGGACAATTTTGTACCTCAAAGTCACCTCACTTGCATGTTTTTTGACTGAGAACCCGGAGGAAACCCAGACACGGGGAGAACATGCAAACTCCACAGAGAATGGACACACATTACCTCGGGGATCGAACCCAGAAGCTTCTTGATCTGAAGCGACAGTGTTACCCACTTGGCCACCATGAGGATAAAATGTTCACATGCTGCCTAATATATCTCGCCTACTAACAGGGTCAATGATGAAGAGATAATCAGTGTTATTCACTTCACCTATCAGTGGTTATAATTTCATACATTTGATGAGCTTTTCAATAATTTTTTTTTTTTAAATATTAGTAGTAGTATTAATTAACTATTAGTATTAATAGTATTTATACTATAGCCCACCCAGATGTAAAGGGATGGAACATATACTTCCAGGACCAAACATGCTAAAATTGCCTGGTCAGTCTTCACCTCTGTAACCCCACAACGTGGTGACCTGTAGATAAAAGAATGACTCTCTAGTACCATCAACATTACTGTCACCAAAATGCATCTAAATCTACTTGAAATATATCCAGCCCAAAGGCCAAAACACAGGCATCAAAGTGCTAAAAGAGATGTCAAATCGTTCACGGATAAACCAGCGGCTTAAAATCAATAAATCTCTTAGCACTAAGTATTGAATATGAGCATCAGACGAGGTGGTGCTGCGTTGGCGTAAATCTGCCGGGGAGAGATGAGCTGTCACACTGAGTTAAG
The DNA here is from genome assembly GCA_034509265.1 of Microcambeva bendego. Lineage (NCBI taxonomy): Eukaryota > Metazoa > Chordata > Actinopteri > Siluriformes > Trichomycteridae > Microcambeva > Microcambeva bendego. Next base: position 6,741,364 of record JAYDZG010000043.1, read on the forward strand.
CTCCGTTTCCTACAGGTGTAAAACCCAGACAGCCCACCCAGATGCTCCCAACTCATCCCGCAGGCTATAACTCGAAACCCAGAACAGACATGCCCGATCAAGCTACCATGCACTGTCAAACCTCTCAGCCTCACAGTAAACCTCCGCTCAGGTCAACTCAGGATGCGAAGATACACCCAGAAGTGACCAAGGTGACTCCTGTAGTCTTTATGGGTCCAAAATAAAAAGCATCAAATGCAGCTGCATCAATTTACAACCACTCAAACTGGCACCCTCGGATCCAACATGACATTTAGTCAAATCCCCTGTAAAGGATGCATGCGTAAAGTTTGAAGAATGCTAAATGTAAAGAGGGCATGGTCTGAGCAGACAGACAGATATTTTAAAACAGCTAGGAAGCTCCTCCAGCAGACAAAGCTCATTTCCTACCTCTTCGGAGGGGCGGCACGCGCTCCTGTGGTGAGCCCCATCCCCCGGGAGCCTGTCGCTTCTTTGTCTGGCGCGTGTGTATGTGCATATGTGTGTATCCTAGTCCTGCCTCCTCAAAGCCCGCATCCGCCTGTCCCAGCCAACTCGCACTCTACACACTCAACACACACGCATGCCAGTCCTCTGCCTCTTTCCACCCTGATTATGTGGTTTCCTAGCAACAGCCAACGGCGGGTGTCTTTTGGAATCCCGACACGGAGCCGCGTGCCGATTGGACGAACGGCTCTTCGCTAATGAAGAGGATGGTAAGGGATTTTTTCATCCCTTCCTATAAGCATCCTCAACCCCCCTTAACAAAATGGTCAGTGAAAGAATGGACGTGACACCAAAAAGTATGGAAAAGGCCAATTCCAGGTCAAAGCTTAAGAGTAAATATATAAATATAAAGACTTGTATATACTTTTTTTTTTATTATTATAGATTTTTACATTTGTAGTGTTTTGTTGAAAATCCCAGCAATAATAATGACACATTCAGTCAAATGCTGATTCTATACAATACCGATCATTGAATTGCAATGTACAGTCTGTTTTGTTTAAGTAAACACTTTAATTTAGCACTCTTACTTATTTTATGAAGAAGAAAATAATTTGCAATCCTGACCATACAAGACCACAGAATGTAAAGAAAACACCATCAACAAAACAACCAAGAATAATATGCCTGTAAAGTTCTTTCTTTACTGGTCTACACTTGTACAGTATGTACAGTTGATTATGGTATGTTCTATACAGTCTTACTTATGACTTTGTGAGCCGGCTTGGTGGGTATATATGCTGTTAGCTGCACACCTACCAACCTACATTACCTACCTACCTACAGATCAGTTGGAAGAGCATTACTTCCAAGTACAACCCCTAATTCCCCACACTTAAACCCAACTGAGCATCTGTTGGACTTCCACAATGGTCATGTTAACTCTAATGCTCTGCAGCAGCTGTCGGATGCACTGCAATCAGAATGGCTCCAGATACATTGTGCAACCTACCAGAACTTTACCGAGTCCCTCGCAGCCCGTCTAGCTGGATTTTAGCCGTTGCTCTTAGTAAATGTGACTAAAATTCTCCTTAAACTTAAAACATATGAAAGCTAGCTGTTTGAGAATTGATATGGCATCACCATATTGCATTTCTATTTCAGCTACATTCACACAGAAACTCTGGGTCTCAGCAGTAGTGGGCTAGCATAATTGACCGCTGCCTCACCCGAGCGCCTCAAAACCAAATTAATAATGTATATACGGTTGTATGTAGTGTTAAATCCTATAGACCGAAGGGCCATGCACTTTAAATGTAATAAATGTCAACATTACATGAACGTTTTTCCCTTCAAATTACATTATGGTAATTTAATATTACATTACAGTACCAACAAACACTTCTACAATTCAAACACTACAATTCTGACTTTATTTTGTGTTTTCTGTGTTGTTTAAAACATTATGCAGTTGTATTAATCTTTTAATATGTCCTTACATCTGACACTAATGAATTAATGTTTTGTCAAACTACTCAAAACATTTTTATCATAATACTTTATTAATTTAATAAATGAACACAACATATATTATACTTTATTAACCACTTCTAGAACATCAAATAGCACTACATTTCACTAGCAGATTAATAAGAAAATCCAACATTTAACCATATGGACAAAAATAAATTAGACCCTACCCCCACCCATCCAGTGTCCCCAGAAGCTCAACTCCTCCACCACCCTTGTCTTATAACAGTTATAATTAAACCATGTGGGGAAAACTAATAGTGATTGAGTAAATAAAAATCCTAAATTATAAATGAATAATAAAAACTATTAATTCCTACAACTGTAATCAAAATGTAGCCTTTAGTAATATGTTTTGCAATATATGTCATTACAAGGTTGGCAAAATCTACCTCAGAACCGCTTCACTCATGTATGAGGACATTTATTGTTGGAGGGTAAATGTTTCACTTCAAAAGGAGTTTTTGTAACCATTTCTTCTCACTCCAAGGAAACTTAAAAGATTCTTTCTGGGGTATTTTTCCATAAACAACATATCTGGTGGTTATAAAGTAGGCTGAAAGGGGCTTGAACTATTCCTTTTTCTATTAAAAAAAAGCCCAGACATCCACAAGGTCATGCTTAATTACACAGTCCGTATTCTAAACGAGGGCTTCCCGCTAATTAGCCACCGTCTTAGGTTTATTTCAGTCACTGGTGCAATCTGTATCAGAAATACAGGCAGGAGTGGTGAATCTCATGAACTAACAGGTCAGTGAAATTTTAACCCGGTGTAGCACCTTTTCAACACTCAATAATAGTGGCCACTTCGAGAAGGTGTGTCAAATTGAAAATAAATACAAGGCTGGTCTGGGTGGAAAGGGGAGCCTGTTATCAGGGCGGCTAAATGACGCCACTTATTCTCTATGAATTGCATCTGGAAGAGTCTGTGTGTAAACTATCATATTGATTGCAGTCATGCAGACGTGAACGTCACTGATTGCGGGCTGCTTATTAGCATATAGATTAGCTGCTGCGGGGGTAGATAAATTAGAACTGAGGAGTGTGGAAAGGAGGATTGGGAAAGCGAAAAGAGGGGTGGGATGGATGCAGAGAGTCTGGAGAGGAAAAAGAGAGATGGAAAAGAGTGGGAAAAGAGTAAACAGAGGAAATTGGACAAAAGCAGCTAAGGAGGGCCGGGAAATGGAAAGATTTGTAAATAAAACCTGGACAGAGGGATGAAACTGGCGTGGAAAAGAAAATGAAAGAGAATTGGATGGAGAATAAAGCCGGAGATTAGGAAAAAAGAAAACCTAATGCTAGAGTGTGATGGAAAGGTTGTAAATGATGGAGTGAGGGTGAGACAGACAGTGAGATGAGGCTGAGGATGAGATGGGATGGGGGGAGTGGTGTCTGTCTGCTCTGGGTTGGATTCACATTAGTTACCCACTCAGCCAGTCAGCGCGACTGTGTGGGGGAAGGGAGGGCCGCATTGGAGACAAAATGCAGAACCGCATGGAAAAAAAGCTCTTTTTTGGTTCATAGAATTGTCATACTACATGTGTTGAGGTGAAGAAAGTGTATAGACCCTGAAAAGATCATCTGGCCTCACAGTGCCTTGAAAGAAATATTAATCCCCACCAACTGTGTTTAACAATTCATATATTTGTAGAGAAAGATTGATTGTCTGAGAACTAAAAACTTAAATGTCCATAGGCAGGAATGGTAGAAGATCTGGTAAATTGGGTGCAACAGTCCAACAAGGGTTCAAGAAACCAGAGAGAATCACATGCCATGCTCAAGGGCTCAAAAGTGGCTTTACCCACTAGGCTAACACTGTCCTACAAAAAAGTTGATCACTTAAGGCCTATTCAAGAACTTAATGGTGAACTGGCACCCTGTTGTCCCACTATGGGAGTTGTAATGAACCCACATCAATGCAAACAATTATAAAGCCTGTGAAATAAGTGAACAACAAATGAATTTACCCCTTAAGTGCTTGGTCAAGATGTTAGTCAGTTATTAGAATGAGCTTAAACTTCATTTTCAGTTTTTTCTTATTAGGCTTTATTTATCTACAATCTGACTCTTCTGTGATCCACTTATTTTCTAAGAGTCTAAATCAGTGGTTTTGGGCAGGATTTTTAAAAATTAAGATGATGGGTGATGAAACACGCAACTCTTAAGAAATGTCATTTTTTTCTGGTTGTTATGGTCACATGACCACCACTTGGTTCTTCTGGGTATTACTAGGTCAAGCCAGCCCGGTGCTTCAATTAAGATCAAATGTAAGACGTTGAGAGCAGATAAATATGTTCATTATCTTCCAACAATTTCTGATATTTGTTGTTTAATAAAATAAATGGAACATACATAATAAGAATTTAGCTTTTATGCTCTCTGGGAAGGGGGGGAACTTTGAAAACCCCTGGTCTAAATTATATCTGAAGATTGACGTCAGATGATTACAGCAGAGCTACAGATGTCTACACACGCATAAGCTCAGAGGCTGCTGATTTTCCACCAGTTGCCATCTGAGAAAGAGCAAAAATAGTTTCATGTTTTATTAAAATAATAAAAACACTATTTAAAAAACTACTTTATTTAACCCATGTTACTATTATGTGTCATGTCCCAGTATCAAACAAATATTAACTATTATTATGAGCTCATACTAATGACACTAATGTTGATAAGAAATAGTTTTTAACATACTGACTGCATCACAATAAGCATGTACAGGTAGTGAGCTTACAGTGTAATGGTAGGAGCTGGGGGTTTAAATCTCAGGCTGAGATCACAAAAGTAGGCATGGCATGATGTAAACCTGGCCATTGGACAGGACATCCTATAAATGAATAAATCATCCGATGTGCCAACGCTTGACGAGAGCAGCTGAAGAATTCTCATTAGTATGTAAAGTTAGTGCTTGAATTAAACTGTTGGCTCAAAGAAGCTTAAAGAGGAAGGTGATTTCCATGTGATGTTGATGTGAATGCATCAGTGTCTGCATACTCCACCAAAACATTTTTGCTTATGGCATTTAACAATGGTATGACGTTGGAACAATGCATCGCATTTGTTAAAATAAAATAAAAAATAATGACACCACTGTTCTACATAGAGTTTGAAAAAAAGTGCAGAAATGTTATGAAGAACATTTGTATAATTACTTTTT
>JAYDZG010000043.1:6775922-6786790 GCA_034509265.1 Microcambeva bendego
CTAGCCATGTCTTGTCTCACATTCACCAGTTTGATCTAATATCAGATTAAAAAATCTTTATAATTTCACCTCTGTATTGACAAATTCATATCACTATATTTTTTAATTTTCTTTCTCTATATATACTCTCTAAACTGGCATGTTGTGTGGTGTTGGGTGACTGGAGCAGGTCTGAAATGGCCTGGCAGAGCACTGTGTTAAATACCATGAGAAGAAAAGTGTGAGGTCAACCCAGGTTGTGGTAGTGTGTGTACATACTTTTATAAAGGGGATTCAAGTCTCAAAATTGAGTTTATATGGGATATAATAAATATTTATGGATGTTCTAAAAAACAATGTCTGTATACTTTCTAAATTCCTTGCATTATTAGTTTCAGTCTCATGACCCGGTTGATTGATCTCTTGTTTTCTGTGGATGGAGATGGTTTAATGATCCTGTAAGACACAACTTCCATCAAAAAAATATTTCATCGCCAATGATAGTGATCAATAGAACACCAAATATGCTAGCAGTATATCAAACACAGGATAATGGATCAATGGTAATCGGAGCTGCTCTGCAGCATGCCACGGAAAAGGTTTAGCATCTAACCCATCAGGGTACACCACTACCCTTACTGATAAGGGTCACACACATGAGCCATTTCTTTTCACCAAGGTTAATTGTTCTATTCTCTCTATACAGATGTCATCAACCAGCCAGAAGAAGCATTTCAGACAGGGGTGCAGTTTTTTATTTTTTTTTTAATCCCAGCAAATATCAAATTACGTAATAGTATTAAACTGTATTTAATGCATATACAGTTATAAATAACTACTATATTCAGTAAACATGAAGACAACACACATAAACACACAAAAAAAACACATTCAACATTTTTAAATGTTTTCGAAAGTACATAGATAATACATGGGAAGTTCAACTGCTGCTAAAACTCCAAAAATAAATAAACAAATAAATAAAAAACTATGGTTATAATGTATTGCGCGTTTTCACACACTCAAACGTTTTCTGAGGTAAATGTTTTACCTCAGCTGTAGCTAGCTAAATAAGCTAATGCTAACTAACGTCTAAAACCGTATTTTACATTTAGTAAGCTTTCGTTATATTGGCCACATACCACCTTATTAAAACCTTATTAACATTAGGTTAGCTAGGGTAGCATTTTCTATAGATTTCTTTTCTGCACTGATATTTTATCTATCACTATTTTTATTAACTTCTGTGGATTGTAGTATCATATATTTATGGCTTAAAGTTTGTGAGAAATGAAACTATTAATAGGTTAGTAATACAGTATTTCAAACGTACGTATATTAATAAATAATAAATAAACTGGACACACTTACCTCAGGCTGCTTAGACTCTGTTCTATGATCAGGGTTGCCAGATTGCCACCTTTTTAAAACGTATTCGAATCGTCCAATAACGTTAGTAAAACCAACCAATACCAATAAACTGCTGATATTTCGCTTTCTGTGGCAATAACTTTTTTTAAAGGTCACTGTTGACAAGTTATTGTAGTTTCTGTACATTATTGAAAACATTACGACGACTTACTGTCTGAGTGATAAACAAATCCTAGTATTTAGATTTAATGCAAACTGTACTATTACCAAATATGGGTTATTGTTTAAAGTGATGTAAGAAATCCTCTTTCAATTTACTGTACAATTCTCCCACCACTGAATCTTAACCATGAGGCTTTGCAGTTTAAATAAATGCTTTGCAGAATTTTATCATTCTGCATTTGTATTACTGTAAATGTAAAATTGCCCTAAAATGTAATGTAAATGTTAGATATGTTCAACAAAAGGTAATACATTCAGATGCAATACATGATGTTTAAAAAGGAAATGTTTGTAAATCTTCACAGGCAGATTCTTCCTGGATTTGTTTCTTATTTTTTTTTACCGAATCTTTAATTACTGATTAATTAAAACTTGAATAAATACAGTCAATTCTGGGTTGAAAAAACAAATGTGTACATAAACAGATATTGGAAGTGCCAGTTCCAAGAAACAAAAACTAAAGTGGCAAAGCATACAAGACCACTGAACCTCCGCTTTTCCACAATGCACTTCTTCAATCTGAATTTAGGAAATGTTCTGATAAGTTTAGAGAATGTGTTTTCAGTGTATATACCTTTTTGGCAGCGCTAGACATTAAAAACAAACGTGTTTTATATATTTATGTTACATCCAGGTTTGCTTATTAATGGTACTGTTTGTAAAACAGATAATTTAATTATTGAATAATCAGCAATGAAAGGTGTGTTAATAGTCTTTTCATTTATTAAATTACATTCGATAATACTCAAATATAAGTATTAACTTTTACTGCTAATCTAATGTACATACATTACTCACATCTTAAACTTGAAATTGTAAATGTTATTTTTGAATTTGACTTCACTACATACTATGTCTTGTGTTTAGAGAAAAAACAGCAGAAATAAATACATTGTAAATCAAAAGAAACCCATGTAATGAGAATAAACACAAATCTCAATTCCTGGTTTCCATTCCAGGTCATTGTGTGAATGTAGAGTGCACTTTGAACAGAGAAGGTTTATTTGGGTTGCATTGTTGTAGGTTTATTTAATCAAATAGATAGCTAAGGTCCTATGAGCTCAGCCAGGATATTTGGTCTGACACAGAACGGCCTTTGGCTTTTTCTTGATGTCGGACTAAAGCATGACAAAGCATCAAACGAGCCTTCATCTTTTAGAGCTATGTGCAGTGATTTCCTGTGTTGGATTCATTCCCATGGGTGGGAAGGGAAACTGGACAGTGCTGGGGGATGTAAGATGTGTGGGTCACCTTTGGTCTAAGGGGAAGGTATGTACAATACAACCTCAACAGAACCAAGGGGTTTGTCAACCTACAGACTAGGAGGTCTGTGCCTGTAGATGTATTTTATTATAAATAAATTAATTGGTGCAGCTTGTAAGACCAACATTAGTCCACAGCTGCAGCACTATGTGCCCCAGACACAGGAAACAACAAGCTTAATATGTTTTGTGTAATCACTAGAGATTAGAGAAATACATAAGTGTGAAGGTGGTAAAAAATACAAGGAAAAAATGGGAAAATGCAGCAAATGACATTAGGATAATGTGTAAAATAATTATAACAAACTGTAATATTAATTGTACCAGCTTTGCCCTATCAATTCTGATTTAAAATGTTGTAAATATATGTTTTAAGACATGTAGTGAGTGGTATACACTGACCAGACTTAACACAACACTGATCATCTATTAATCATCATACCTGTTAGTTGGTGTGATATATCAGACCGAAGTGAACTTTTTATCCTCAAGGTTGATGTTAAATGCAGGGAAAATGAGCAAGCTTAAGAATTTGAGTGAGTTTAATAAGGACCAAATTGTGATGGCTAGACAACAGGGTCAGAGCATCTCCAAAACTGCAGCTCTTGTGGGGTGTTCCCGGTCTGCTGTGGTCAGTATCTATCAAAAGTGGTCCAAAGATGGAACAGTGGTAAACTGGCGACAGGGTCATGGGCGGCCAATTTAATGGTGGTTCTGATAGTGCCAGAATACACAGTGCATTACAGTTGCGTGGATTGCATTACAAGCATTGGTGTATTTAAAAAAATATTTAAAATAGTGCTGTTGTGTTGGGTAATAAATTCTGCATTACACTAAACTAACACTTGGAATTTTCCATGATTATCTGAGGCTTGTGTTCACATGCCTGGTCAGAAAAACCCAATTATACTATAGAGAAAGGTTTGCAGAAGTACTGCTGATGATTTAAGTTTCTGATAGTTACTGCATCCTTAAGTCTTATGCTTTTGTTGTGCTAATCACATTACTTTTTTGTGAAAGACTCTAAAGTGGCACTTTGGCTTTATCACTGGACTGGTGGTGATAGTAATGCCAACTCTTCCAGCATTCTCTCTCCAAGACTGCTGGTTGTTAAGGGATGAGTGTGTTTTTGTTTGTGGTTGAGAGAAAGCAAAGACATTCCACTCTGTTCATACATCACACCAGTTCAGCACTCATCAGTTCTGCCAGCCACAAAGACCATTCAATTGTGTTAGCACTCTGGGAATCACAAACTCAGTTTGACTTGTAAGTTTCGGACCAGCTTTGAACAAATCACCACTAACACACCTAACAAGCATGATTTGGTTCTGTTACAATATTACCTGAATTATTACTATTTTTATTGACACTGCCCAGGTGGAAGAGCAGGATTTTCCACTAGCACAAGACCAATAGTCTGAACTTCATGGTTCAAGACTCCCCATTGTCAGTGGTAAGCTGGGCACCACCCTAGCCACTAGGATGCTCAAACCAGTGGATTGTAGTGCCAGTCGCCAGCCCAGATAAATAGTAGGTTTGTGTCAGGAAGAGCTTCTGGTGTAATAACCATGCCAAAACAATAAGCATGGAGCATGACCCACCATGGTGGGAGCAGCTGAATGTCTTCACCTTATTACTTTTATTACTATTACTATTATTATTATTATTATTACTACTACTTTTACCAATAAACACAACAAATGATAAACAATTATAACCCTAATACGAATAAAAATGAAACACTGTGCACTCAAAACTGTTACGCTAGGCCACCACTGCTGAGTTCTGATGCTATTGGCAGAATGGGTGTCAACACAGACATCATTGCATTATGTTTGAGGAAAGAGTATGGTGACTGAAGACCTATGATGAACTGGCACCCTGCATCATGAATAGGGTATTCCTGCTCCCAGTATTTCCCGATGGAAGTGGGTTCACAGCAACCCTGACCAGAATAAAATGGTTGATTAAAATAAAATGAAATTAAAGCAAGATGATATTTTTACCTTTAGAAGTTTTAGAACAGGTAAAATGGTCAAGTATTTATTAAATTTAATGTATTAATACATACAGTTCAGTGAGATGTATTTATAAAATCAAAAAGCTTATATTTACCTTATTTGTTTTAAACAATTTTAAATTTTAGTTTCTTTTTTAGTTGAGAATTAGTATTATTCCCTTTTAAATGATCTGATTTGAGCCATGTGTGATATGTCAGACCTGAGCTGTAGGGCTACCTGCACCACGGCACGCACACCAGTGGTTTAAGTTTCTCAGCATGTGAATGCAATTGCCAGGAAGTGACAGCTGGGTTGGAGGGAGCGTCGAGTCAGAATGAGAAATAGTGAGTTTGTGTCTGTGAGGAAGAAAGAGATGGGGTGGGACTCTGCACGTTCTCAATAGTAGAAAGACGAACGAAAGAAGAGAAGGGTGGGAGAGGAATTGACCGAATTAGAAAAGATGTGAGAGACAACACAAACACTTTAACTGTACTCACTCAGCTCTAATTCATACCAATGCTAACCATTAACTGTTATTTTATCCTGGACAGCAAAGCTGGTGGTTTCTTTCAATATTTTGATGGCAAGGGATCATGTGTATGAAGTACGCCAGTAACAGACTTCCTGTTGTGTGAGCCAATTCTGCTTTATGACTCAATAGTATGGGTGTTTTACGTGTGTGTACATGACTATGGTACAATATGAAAACAAGGAAACAAGAGAATGATTTCAGTGGAACCTTCATTTATGAACGTTTACCATACAAACATTTTGAGTTACGAATGATTTATTTATTCATTTATTTTTCGGCGTGTGTAAACTGTTAGCTTAGTACGAGTTTGAATAACCTGATTCATAAGGCAATGGCATATTTACCAAGGTAGCTGACTATATTGGGAGCTTGGTGGGTCTTGGAACACATTAAATTCAACATCAAAATGACTCCAAAGGATTTTAAGAGAAGCGTAATTATTATTTTTAATTATTTACTGTTCAGGCTGGCAAACATTGATGAACCTTCATAAATTTCTGGTTTACACATTTTTTAGGAAAAGGAAGATTTTTTTGTTTGTATTTCTGTATTAGACATGCACAACTGTTGGGAGGAACTCTAGAATGTTGCAGTATATTTCACAATAGATTCGCTTGATTGGTCAAGATCTTCTGTCATCATGGGCTTGTCGTTGAGGAAAAGCAGCATCAGGACACCAATGTCCTCCCACAGTTTAAAATGTGTAAGTAAAGTAAATCAGAGATTCTATATTGCTTAAGATGGTGTTTGAAACTGAACTTTATTTAACTGAACCGATTAATCATGTGTAACTGGTAACATCCCGTCCTTTATTATACTATTGGCAGAAGTTAAAACATTCTTAATACAAAACTTCACTACTTTTTTAAACTAAATTACTGATACATTTAATATTACTTGTCAGGCCTCAAGGCAGCACCCCTAAACTGTGATACTTCTATATTATTTTGGAGAACTCTTTTTCTTTCAAACGTAATATGCTATGTGTATGCTAACTTGATGTCTTGTATATTATATTTTGCATCGTTCTAATTCGTAAATGCTCACAGATCCTGTGCACTCATGTGACCTCTCGTGTACTGCACTGCATGACATCCTAACTAGCCAAGGAGGGCTGCCGGCCAACACACGCCTCCTTTGATTTGTGGGTAGCTGCTGGCTACACCAGGCAGTGGCAAAATCTTTTAAAAAGACTTAGCACAAACATGCTACTGGCTTGACAAGACAGTATGAAAGCTAGACCTCAATGTGCCTTTCCATTCTCACACACGGCTAATTTTGTACAATGATGAATCAGGCTGGTGGCAACATCGAGACTCAAATCAGAGAGTCCAGGCTCTGTGATGGTGGGCTAGCTTATTAGAATGCAATGCCACATGAGCAGCCGTTCACCTTGACTATGGAAAAGTGTTGTCCGAAAAGTGTTGTGTAATATCAAGTGGTCTTTTAAAAAATATCCAATGTGATTTCACCTTGGTGGCCTACCATACCCATGATGCTGTTTTTTGTTTAATTAGGAACTTGGCACAATGGCAACTGTCTCATATTTTCTTCATTTGTAGTTCTTCCTGTTGTGGGGTGACAAAACCTGGATTTGTTTCATCTCAGAGTTTCTTTTACGTCTTCTCTGCCTTCTACATCTCAAATTCCATCTCAACACCAGATCAGTTTCACAATTTTTCAAAACAGTCTGAAAACAGAAATAAAATTGGATTCAATTCTGTACTGATGACTTTAGGGAAGGAGACATCAGAGTTTTTGCCCTCTGTGGCCTCGACCTGTATTCAATGTCCGTTGTTGTAAAAACACACCACTCATCCCTAATGCAGGCTGGCAGGATGCTTTATAGAGCCTGGGACAGATAAAAAGGCATAATGGAGACTGGGGGGGCGGACAGGACTAATGGTGCCAGTGTGGCTAGAGTTGGTGCCAGCAGGTGCCCCTAGGTGTTTTTTCTAGACTTGAGTTCTTGTTTTGTCACATAATAACAAGGCCCGAAGTACCTAGATACGCATTCCAGTTATCTATCTTAACCACGCCTATTTTTAAAAAGAGCATTACTTTAAACTCCAGGCATATTTACTGTATAGACAGACGATGGAAGTAGAATAATGCTTCATATGGGATTACAGGAGGCCACTTTTCATTTGCATTTAGCAAACTGGACTAGCCATCAGAAATGCACAGGTTCAATCCGACCACTGCTAATTGGCCACTTTTGGTCTCTTAAACAAAGTTTATTAATTAAGCCACATGCAAGCACATTGGACCAACAACTGTTCACTGCAACAGTTCACTGCTGAGTGTGAAAGGACAAAGCATGAACAATTTTGGCCTGCATTGGAAAACTTTATCACTTCAATAGAAGACGTTTGTCACAAAAGCAGAGGTAATTCAGTAATGAATTCAGTATCATCATTAAGATGGATATGGGTTTGGCAAAATACAGTATTAGAGTATTAGACTATGATTAGCAGATGTGCCCAATTGTAGCAGTAGGATTACCACTACCACTATCACACCAGTCCCGAGAGTCTGGCTTCCCTCAGCGTTGCCACTTGTCGGCTGGGCGCCACCCTAGCCGCTAAGATGCACAAAACACTGCATTGTAGTTCCGGACCCAAGCCCAGATAAATAGGGTTGTGTCATCCAACGCAAAAAAAAATGCAGTAAAATCAATGACCCCTAACAGGAGCAGCCAGAAACAAGGATAGAGGGACTAGAACGGTTGGTGGGTAGCACTGCCACAACACAAGCAAGAAAGTCATAGGTTTAAATCCCAAATGCAGTGGTCCAGATTCTTTCTATGTGGAGTTTGCACACTCTCCCCATGTCTGTGTGGGTTTTCTCAGGGAGCCCTGGCTTCCTACCACAGTCCAAACACACACAGTCAGGTTAATGGGAGACAATAAATTAGCTGTGAATGTGTGAGTGAGCATGTTTGTGTGTGTTGGACTGGCAACATGTCCAGGATGTTGCTTGCATTTTGACCAGTGAATTGTACCCACCATGACCCTGAATAGGATAATGAAATGGCTATGGTTGGCTTAAGATGTACACCTCAGTTCCAAGAGAGGAAAGTTTACCCTGTTAGGTGCTACAACTGATCATGATCCACATAGTTTTTACCCTGGATGCCCTACCTGACACAACCCTTCCTATTAATCCAGGCCTGAGCCCGGCACTACTATTCCCCACTTTATTCATTCTAGTATCTGTAGGACAATTTAATTGGTCAATTAACCTGGCTATTTGTTTTTGGACTGTGTGAAGAAACCAGAGCTTCTGGAGGAAACCCACGCAGACACAGGGAGAACATACAAACTCAACACAGAAATGATCTGGACTGAACCCAGGACCTTCTTGCTCTGAGGCGACTGAGCCATCATTCTGCCAAACAGAGGAAACTGGAATGTAAAATAAAAACATTCTAGAGAGTTGCGTGCTTCCAATTTTATGGCAATAGGTTGACAAAAACTCTTTTCTGATTCAGCACAACAGTATCTAAATGCACAAAGCAAAGTCAATGAAGAATTCTTAGCTAGGTTTGCTGTGAAAGAACTGGTCTGTGCTAGGACTGACATGACTTAAGCACCACACAGATTTGTTTGTGAGTATGTGATGTTCGAGCATTTAAGGTTTTGGACTAGTAATGTGTAATCCTTGGCATAAAAACAAAACAAAAACTGGCACAAAGATTAACATTACTACATTAAGTGTTTGTGAGGTTGCATCGGCTCATGCTCATATATCCGTCTTCATCTGTAACACTGTTTGCTTTTCACATTGGTTAGTGAAACCACAAGCTGTAACCAGGGCTACAATTTTACAAAGGAGGTCAAGACATAGTTAATGTCAGAGCAGAATAGATTTACTTATCGCTCATGCCAGGGAGGGGTTACAAGCTACTGTATGTGGATCAGTGCACAAAAGATTGTCTGAAATCTTCTTAATTTATGTCCATAGAGATCCTCACGATTGAATCACCCTTGGAGTCGGCACTAAAAAGAACCATGAATCAGATATTAAGCGTTCTGTAAAGTCATTAATGAACTAAAAACCTTTATGCGCCGTGATGGACGAGAAACATGGTATGTGACATTTCCTTTAAAAATAGCCATGGACCTATGACCAAAGGAGCATGGGAAAGCACAGGAAAGCAAACAACCTCATAAACCTCTAAGTCTTTCCTGCTCCCAATTTCTCTATACACATACAATGAGATTAAACTCAAGAACCCTCTCAAATAGTCATGAGGATTACTGCAGATCTAGTTACACGGAATAGAAATTCTGTGTTAAAGCCCTGTTGATAATATAATGTACTGCTATAGATTTAGGTGTGATTGGTTAGCTCTAGATTAAAGTCATTTAGCACTCTTTAGAAGAGAAGCCAAAAACTAACATGAAAATGAAACCACATGGTTTTTATAGTTTTAATATATAGAAAAGTCTAAGTGATGCTCTCTGTGTGTCAGAGTGCCAGATTTCTATTCCTCTGTTGGCTGCATTTGTAAAGTAAATCCATACTGACTTATCAGTCATGGACACTGGCGACATCACTATGAAGACGTAATTTACAGTCTACTTTCTCAAAAACAAGTACATTTAAAGCTTTTGGAAAACAGTGAAACTTTCCTAAATGCTACATGGGGTGAGGTGTTGAGGTTCTTTATTTGAAATTGGAATACTCAAATATGTCTGTTGCATTTGAATGGTTGCTCACGTTTACTGTCTGACTGACTCATCCCTTCCATGTGTCAATGCAGCCATTGTCAGACAGTAATTATAGACTTAGCAGACCCTAATTTGATCAGAAAATAAAACTGTATATGCACAGTATTCATATTTATATGCCTCCATCTAATAGCATATCTTTTGGAGAGTCAAGACATTTAAAGATTAGTAATGAAGGGAAACAAGCTCTATAAAAGCAAAAAAGGGCTGATGGGTGTTATTGTGTGTAAATGTTAAACAAACAGGTGGGGCATATTGCAGTATTATATCAGTATATTGTAAAATAATAAACTGATTACTTGAACCTAAGTCCTTCAAGGTTTATTTGACTTCCTTACCCGCCCAAAGGTTTGTTCACTCTAATGTGGATGTGCATTGACTAAAAATGTGTGGATGAATATTTTAGTTAATGTTATACTTATTTTATTAAATTAATACATTTATTTGTTGACAAAAAGAAATAATGACATGAAATATGTGCAATAGGTCAAGCTTCAGCGTCTAACTTGTAAGCTTTAATAACAAATATTAGACAATAGTTCACAGATATTTACAAATATGTATCCATTAGCTGAATTCACATGGAGGTTATATTTTATGGCCAATTTGCCCTAGTCATTAACTATAACCCAAACCGTCACCTTTTTCCAAAGCAGATGGTTGTTGTTGATAGACTCAACTGGAGGAGTAAACTAGTCAGACTAAGCAAATATTTACTTATTTATCCACAATGATAAGACATATGTGCAGAGAAGAAAATGTTCTG
>JAYDZG010000043.1:6839635-6849880 GCA_034509265.1 Microcambeva bendego
AATCCTTACAAGCAACATCTCATTTCCCACTTGATCTACCTCTCAGTGAAACCAATTCTTGATTATGAATCTTATAGACTGGCTTTTCAAACTTCAATATGTCTTCCAACTGTTCAGACATTAAGATTTATGGGAAACCATGAACCCAGGTTGCTAGCTAAATCAAGATCTCTTGGTTCTACCACCAGTGGGATGGTATTCATTTTAGCACACTTGGCTATATCATTTAGAGAACCTTGACACAATAAATGTCAATGCTCCACAAAAATGTTAAACTGCTCGTGTCTCCTACACTATGGACAGAATTACATGTAGATCTGAACTTCAGTATTCTTAGATTTTGTCTAAATGGATTGAACTGCAGTTGTGTTTAGCATTGTGTGTCAGTGCATACCAGGCTTAAAGTAGTCATAGCAAAGCTGTAAGGTGTGTGGGTTTAAGGCGTATGATAAGGTGAAGAACTGCTCTTTCTAGTGTTCTGAAACATCCATTATCTAAGGCTAAACAAATGATTACAATATTTATAAGAAATAAGTCCCAGCTAACTTTTTGTACTATTTAAAAATCAGGACCCAGATGTAACACATTAAATAAACCAGCCAATCGATGGTTATTTAGTCTACTATTATTGGATTTCTCAAAGTAACATTTTTTTCTTTAAGAAGTGTCTGACTGCATAACTTTTATGTCTGTATTGATCTTCTGTAATGATTACTAGTAAACTGCCCACACTCTGTTCCAAAAATTACCTTTGTGTAGGAGGCAAGAGAGGTGACAGTGTGCCTGAGAGAGAGAAAAAAAAACAGGGATGCTCTTTTTTCAGGGATGTTCTTTTTTTTTCAGCGGATGGATTATAGCTTTGGCTTTTACAATGCAGTTCTGGTCAACATTTATCAAACAATCTCTCAAAAGACTTAAAGTTAAATGTGGGATCAACAACTTTAGCTGTGTGTTTGTGTATGGATTTTGACTTTTGTGAAATTGTGTGGTGTCACATGGATTTATTTTTCTTAAAACATTATTTCTAATAGATTGTTATAGTGATGAGTGTAAGGAAGTGTTTAATTTTGATAGACCTTAAAATTATATAAAATAATTCAAAGTCATAAACAAGTAAAAAGTGACAGAAAGATGTGTGAAAGAAGCCAAATAGGAACCATTGTACTAGTCAATAATTTAAACGTTGATATTAACGTGGGATTGGAAACAGCAATTTGCCTCAGAACATCTCTAATTATCAATGGCCATTTTCTGTATGTGTTATTTTATTGTGTAAGTGGGCAAATCCAGTTGGCCAACTTAAATCATTCCATTTAACTTTATCTTTACATACAATAAAACATACTTAGTCATCTTTAATTGCCTCTCATTATGTTCAGTTGTGGGAAATTTGGACGTCTCCAACACTATAGTCAATAACGGCAGCGAGTGAAGTCTTTGTTTTCGTTATTTTAGTTTCTACTGTGCATACAAATTATTGAAAGTATGATCAGGTTTTGTGTATCTCGTTAAATAAACTAAAAATGTCGATACCAGTATGCGAGACTTGATTTTACTTAGTATCGTATTGAAAGTGCAGTATGTAGTATCGCCCATCCCTACTCTGTAGCGCGCGCGTGACAAGCGCCAATTGGAGCAGCGCGAGGAGAAAGAAGATCAGCGTTTACTACACCAGTCCACGACGGTTACCTCGGGTGGGAGTCTTTGCCTCACTCTGCACATTTAATTCAAAATAAAGCGCAGTTACACGGTCGTTCTTTGGAAAACACCACAATTCGGACATTATTGTTTAAATGACGCGTATTTAAGCGTGAAATAAACTGTATTGAAAAGGGCAAGTGTCCGACCGCGAGTCCACCCCTCTGCTCATTAGCTTTCTACCGGTGAGAGAAGACACAACTCGGACCGCATACAGCGTTCACACCTGAGGTAAGAAATGCATTTTAAAACTAAACTCTTCAATGAAGTATGTGTCGTAAAGCACAATGTCATTTATATAAATAAATAAACTCATGTAATGCGGACTCTCCTGTTTAAATATCTCATGTTCATTGTTAGCAGAACCATGCGCGTGCTCCTCTAACTGTTTCTATTATGCACGATTGACCGGACTGGTGTTGTTTTAAAAAAATATCTCTCAGAAATAGATTAAATACTATTAAATGTCAGTGGAACAATGGGGACTGAACTAGACTGATGGTCTCAATGGCTGGTGTAATATCTTCGACCCTGGTTTGCTTTATTTTCACTAGGTTCGCTTATTAAAGAACGTTAGTGGTAATAACAGTGATCCGTACAGTTCCAGTCAATGATTGAGGATATTTTAGAAACGTTATTGGCCATCCTCCAGGGGAGAAACGGGCCAAACCCAAAATTTGCATGAATATTTTAAAATGCCAGCACTAATTCATAATTAGTTTGAGTTTTGGATCAATGTCATATCAATATTTTAAAAAATGTGTACAAGAATACAATGCATGTGCAGTTTTGCACTTTCTTCACTAATTCACTGCAGTTAAGAGCAAATTGTGACAAATTGTTTTTCTGACCCATGATTTGTTGTTAGAGCTTACAAGCCAGACAGAAATCATTTTTCCAGTCAGCTAGAAGGTTGATAATTTAAAGACTTGTTGACATGATTTTTGAAAAGTGCTGTACGATTAGCTATATAATTATCTCCTTCCACCACAATGTAGCCCAATCTAAATAAACACAGCACATTGGGACACTGAAATGATTGAAGATGGGTAATAGCCCTGGTTTACAACTCTGGATGATCTGTATGCTGTTTGATTTCCATCATCAAAATGACCCGTTTCTACTCACATACTCCAAAAAACAGTAAATATGCAGTCGTAATCATCATGTTGTATGTCTGAACCATGAGACACGGAGACTACAGACAACAGCAGTTCAACTAATGGCCTGATTAGATGGGGTAACTCATACTCATACCTCACACATACTTTGAATGGATATTCCATTCCAAATATGTTACACAGATAGTTAAGCTATGAAATTTGCATTATGAAAAATGCATACTTGCTGCTTTCTTAATTATTTGTGTCCTTGACATGTATTGTTTGGTTGTGAAGGCGGAGCGGGTTTTGGGGGTTAAAGTCAGTAGGGGTAGCCACTACATGCACTGCACGCCAACAAAGCTTCAATCTGTGCCTGTTGTTAAGTTTCATAAAAATCGTTTTTTTCTGAATACCTGTAACTTTGAATTATGTAATCAGCAGTTTTATTGTATGTGTGGTTTGTCTAGGCCTGTGTGAGAAGTAGACCGAACTGATCTCTAAACCTTCGAGTGCTCTTGTGGGCCACAGCATGCATGGATGTTGCAAAGCGATTTCATTTACAAACACTCAAATGCCTTTTCGGCCTTTCCTCACTTATGTACCTGCTCTGCATCTATTTTCTGACTGTCATTTCTTTACTAGCACTTCTCTGGTGGAAGCTGTATGTCCTGACAGACAAATATGAGTGGGGTGTTGGAGTGGCTTAATTCCTTGTGCAATATGTCTGTAACCAGAGATGTCTGAGGTATTTATTGAGCACGGACAGGCCAGCCCGGTTCACTTATTTGCATAGACTGTTTAATCAAAGCAAGGAGACAGGAATGGTTTTATTTCAGGTCACTAAATACATTGGTTTCTTTATCCTGAGCGTTTCTGTATTTCTTCTTTATTTGCTTGTCCACCATTATTTCCACTTTCTAACTTCGTTTTTCTTCTCTTATCGTCTATATTTTTGTCTTTTTTATTTCACCATCTGCCCAGGACTAACATTGATCTATGGGTTGTCTATGAAAAGGGACAGACGGTTGTTGAGGTTGCACAAAGGGGGAAGAGCTCCCAGTGGTATTTGTTGATTGTTTGCATTTTGGTGACCTTTCTTTAGTAATGGGGCTTTAGTGGTTTTTCTTTAGAAAGTAACATATTGGACAGTGGAACTTCGTAAGTCGAGGCGATGGGTCGTGTAAAATAGCACGTCGAGGCGATTATAAGTTAATGAATAAACATATTGATTTGGAATTTGACATTCAGTAAGCTGCTGCTTTTTTTTTTTATAAAATAAAGACAATTTAATAGCTAAACAAAATATAAAAATGACAAGACGTCACTGTCTGATAAATAAAAGCGATCTGAAGTGTTTATACTGGAGCAGCCAAATTAAGGAAAGCTTCAATGTATAGAAAAGTGTCAAATTTAATCAAGACCAGGAAATTTGACTTAAACTGCACGAAGGTATAGAATGAAAGATTTGTGTCTTTGAAGTAAAAAAGAACTACAAGCCACTCAGATAACATCACCAAGTTTTTAACCTGAGCCTGGTACTAAAAAATTCCTGGACCATGTGCAGACAGCTTTTACATCAATGCAACATAATCAATGTAGACAGGCCAATTTAGAGGATTCTTGTTCAGTGTAGATCTGATGTTAAACGCAGTCGGAACGTCTGTAATTGATGGACTTTTAAACGAAATGTCATTGACATTGCTTTAGAGAAAGTAAAATAACATCTATGTGTTAGTGTTGGTCTTTAAAAACAGCTCGGAACCAAGAACACATGCCTTAGATTTTCATTTTTAATGTGATGGAATATAATAGTTTTTTGCTCATGATTACACTAGAGACTGGGTCTGACTAAGCAAATTAAACTCCCATAGCCTTAAATCTCAAACAGAACAATCATATATTTTTATTGTTGTTGCTTTTGTCTGTGCAAGCTAAATCTTCTTTTACATTCAGTTTTTCCAATGCAGTCTACAAAACTATGATGGAAAAACTGTTCAGGAATCTTGAGCAAGGCACCTAACCTCTCACTGCTCCCTGGGCGCAGTGGTTAGGGCTGCCCACCGCTCCGGGCATGTGTGCTCAATGCCCCCTAGTGTAAATGGTAAATGTGGAGGACGAATTTCACTGCACAGTGATGAAAAGAGTATTCTAAATAAAAAAAAATCTAAATCTCAAAAAATACTGGGTGAAACTTTTTTAAATCCTGTTTGGTGGTGGAGCACTGAGAGCTCATGATTTATTTGTGTAATGGCTTGAATTCTGACAAACCCTGACAGCCACAATCCAAGAGCCGCAGTGAGATTCCAGCAGGCTCAGAATGCTGAAAGCGCTTGAATGGTCTTCCTCCATCAGTCATCAAACACACTCAGCCCTCCTCACTGTCACATCGCTTTGACCGTTATATCTGTTTTTGATCTTTCTGCCTCTCTTGTGCTCTGAAACAAAGTCAGGCATCATCCGCTTGACTGTGGCACATACTGCTGAAAGATTTTTCATATCAGAATAAAAAGCTTACATTTCATTTAAAAATCTCGCTCTCATTTCCCATTTTTACCATCGGCAGCTCTAAATGTTCATGCATAGTCCGAATTCAACCCAGCAGAAAATGACTCTAAGATCCAGTAATGCATCTTATCATTGCTCTGATTTCCACTCCAGATCAGATCCTCCATATCTCCCCCTCAGACCACTTGCCTTTTAGTCATAAATTAATAGTGTCTGCTCTTCCACAGCTCATGTCCAGGTAAAAGGCTCTGTCGTTGTGAGGCAAATTAGATAAGAGCTGCCAGTTTTAGCATTATAAAACAGAGGATTCAAGCTTTTAGCCACCAGGCTTAAGTGCTATGTGTATTTACGGTTCAGAGGAAATACATAGTGGAGTGCCTTTAATAATATGATAATTGTAATCATTTTGTCATAGAACCATATCCAAAGACGATCATTCAGGCTTCATTAAAATGCACATATAAAAAAAGGGGATAAAGAAGAAAAAAGGAATGGGAGTGAAATAAAATGAGTGAATTGCCATTATAGAAGTGCACTTACCATACTGCCACATATTTAATAGTGAGGTCGTGTTCAGGCCACTCCCAGCTCTAGGGTGTGTATACTCTACTTATCATGAATAAACAGTGCATTATGATATTTTATAGGTACAATATGGTGAAAGGATTCCATTTCATTTTCATAAAGCACTGGTCAGAGGTAAGGCAGGTCTGGTGTGTATTCTTTGCACTGTTTCACTTTATAATTCTTTTTATAGATTATATATATTTTTGCTGCTATATGAAGCTGCTATTCATGCAAGTATAAGTCCATCCATCCGTCCATCCATCCACCAGTTCGTCCATCCATCTGTTTGTCCATCATCCATGCATTCATCCATCCATCAGTCCGTTCATACATCTGTTCATCCATCCGTTTGTCCATCCATCCATCAGTCTGTCCATCCATCCATCGGTCCGTCCATTTATCAGTTTGTCCATCCATCAGTCTGTCCATCCATCCATCCATCCATCCATCCATCAGTCCGTCCATCCATCCATCCATCAGTCCATCCATCCATCCATCTATCCATCCATCCATCAGTCCATCCATCCATCCATCTATCCATCCATCCATCGGTCCGTCCATCCATCAGTCTGTCCATCAATCTGTCTGTCCATCCATCCATCTGTCTTGGAAATACTAGGATCAGGGTAAAAAAAATAAATACACAACTCTCCAAATCTGATACACAGTTCAGATGATAGCACCTTTTGTCTGAACCCACCCAATTTTACTAATCATGTTTAGTCGCCCAGGTGTGACCTTTTACATTGTTTTTAGTAGCGCTGAATGTCTACACTCAGTGTCAGATTTGGGGTTTGCCTGTGCAGACTGAGCATTTATAGTTAGAAGAGTAATCAACATGAAAACCAGGAAGTGGTTTATAATAACTGTAGAAACTGTTTATAATAAAATACTTTGAGGCTCAAATTAATCTACGGCTCAAATAAGGGCATTAGCCTCACTGTTCCAATACTTACAAGAAGTAATCAAGATACGCACAAATGTACAGAGGTGCTCAAATGTTATGCACAGTGGTCTGTTATGATATGCAACTGATAACTAAGATTGCATCTCAGTTGTGCTAGCATCAAGCCGGGCAGCTACACAAACTCGACTGGCTTTGTCTGTCACGGGGAGGGCTAGATGACAAAAGCCATGAAATAGATTGGTGTCCTGTGCAGGGCGTTGCTGCCTTGGACTCATTGTTTCCCTTTAGCTAACGACCAAATGTTCAAATCTTTGTCTCTGGAGTATGATTCAGTCACAAACATGACTGTTATATAAATCATATAATTGTGTTTATTCTCGGCCCCAGATATGTGTTTGTGTGTGTGTGTGTGTGTGTGTGTGTGTGTGTGTGTGTGTGTGTCGCCTTAGGAGTCCTGAGTCATGTTTGTGTCCTTTCCGCTTGTCAGTAACTCTTGAGTGATGTTGTCCAAAATAATTTTACTAACAACTGTAGTTAGTGCAGGTTTAAACACGGTTAGATCTCATTCTGTATTACATTGTTAAACATATCAATTTTCAGTGTAAAGACACTCAAGGCAAGACATCTAGATTGTATTTGAACCATCTTGTGCTGATAGCTCATAACTTTAGATTTAGAATACTCTCTTCATCACATTTTAACCCAATCCGTGCAGTGAAACACACCTATACACACTAGTGAACACTAGGGGGCTCTGAGCACACATGCCCGGAGCGGTGGGCAGCCCTAGCATGAGGGTGCCTTGCTCAAGCAAACCGGCAACCCTCTGATCAAAAGCCCAGTTCTCTAACCACCAGGCCACGGCTGCCTCTAAACTGGAACGGAGTAAGACCTCCTTTTCTGTTAGTTCTAATCGGGCTGTATTTAAAGCCAGTCTAGCTGAAGCTTTTTTCTCCATTAGACCACAGTCCTCCTGATTATAGTCGGGCTTTAAAAAGTTGATTGCAGATTCACATTTTCATCTTCACTCGCTCAAAGGTTAGCACATACATTTAATTTTCTCCCATCTCTCAAAAGCATGCTTCCATATTGGGTACCTTTGCTTTATAATTTTAAAATAAAAATGCACATTGTGCAAATGATAGTCATAAATTTGTTGTATAAATGTGGCACTGCGTACTTCTTATCAGTAACATAAATCTTGTAATCTACACTTTATATGTAATGCGAAGGATGACTGAGCATCTTTAAAGGCATAAATGCTCCTCTACATTTTGCTTCTTATTCATTAGTAACGTCCACTGCTGTTGCATTTTACACTGAAACTGTCTGCACAGCAGATACCCAGGTACAGTTCTAGGTTTGTGGACACGTTATTACTTTTAGTACATGAGCAATCTGCCAGCTTATTATGAACCCACCCTTTATGCAATTATGTAAAATGTCAAGTGAAATTGTTTGCTGCTTCTTGGAGCCAGAGGTCTGAAACAGAACAGTTATTTAAATGATAAATTACTGCTGACAGTGCTGGACACATTTGATCTTTTCTTGCCATCTTGGAATCGTCTCATTTTCTTCTCTGCTTCATCTTTTTCTATCAGATGTGTTTTAATACATTTGTAGTCTTCCAAAAAGTTCATTCTTTTTAAATTCTTTTCCAAGAAGTATTTTATTTTATGTTATATTGGCCAGTCTGTTGTCAATTCCTAGAGGCAATGTTGAAAAGCTATTGTTTAAAATCAACAACCAAATAACAGAAAAATTATAAATGATCTTTCATGGGCACACCTGCCCTAGAGATCTGCTACAAGCTTGGATCACAGAATTATATTTGCTCTGCAACTAATGGCCAGATGGAGGCGCAGATGGTAGTCTCTTTATCTATGCGGTTCTCATCAGGGTTAATGCATCAATTGCGCTTCTATTTGGGCTTTTGCTTGCTGGCTCATTGACTTTGTGTTTGGATGTTGTCTGTTCCTCTGTGACACCTGCATGCTCTTCCCGCTCGATATCTTTTGTTTATGTCGATTCAGAATTGTGCAGGGATCACTGAGCATCACAAAGAAGACACTTCAAGCCCAGATAAGCGAACTGAAACTTCATTTGGTCATTTTTGGAGGAAAGAATCCAATTCATTGGAAAAGACATTTGGACACTCACTTGACATGAGTGTAAGAGTTAAAGAAGGTAATAGAGGGAGAGGATAGCCAGCAACAATTGAATGTTAACTCTCACAAGAACAATGATCATGCCACAATGATCACGCCATGATCAAAAAGGAAGGTTCTGATAGACAGAATTATCTACAGTGCATCCGGAAAGTATTCACAGCTTTTCACTAGTTCCACATTCTGTTATGTTACAGCCTTATTCCAAAATGGATTACATTGAATTCCCCCTCAAAATTCTACATACATTCCACATAATGACAAAGTGAAAAAAACCAAATAAATCACATGTACATAAGTATTCACAGCATTTGCTATGACACTCAAAATTGAGCTTTGGTTCATTATGTTTCCACTGATCATCCTTGAGAAGGACAACCATTTCTGCTGCACTCCACCAATCAGCCCTGTATGGTAGAGTGGCCAGACGGAAGCCACTCATCAGTAAAAGCCACCAGACAGCCCACTTGGAGGCTGCTAAAGAAATGTCAGACCATGAGAAACAAAATTCTCTGGTCTGATGAAACAAAGATTGAACTCTTTGACCTGAATGCCAAGCATCATATGAGGAGGAAACCGGGCACCGCTCATCACCTGCCCAGTGCCATACCTACAGCGAAGCATGATGGTGGCAGCATCATGCTGTGGGGTAGTTTTTTTGGCAGCAGGAACTAGGAGGTCGAGGGAAAGATGGAGCAATGTACAGAGACATCCATGAAAAAACCTGATCCAGAGCGCACTGGACCTCAGACTGAGGTGAAGGTTCACCTTCCAACAGGACAACAACCCTAAACACTCAGCTAAGACACGCCCATCCAACCAGATGGAGCTTGAGAGGTTCTGCAAAAAAGAATGGGAGAAACTGCCCCGAAATAGGTGTGCCTAGCTTGTGGCGTCATACTCAAAAAGAATTGAGGCTTTAATTGCTGCCAATGGTGCTTCAGCAAAGTATTGAGCAAACGCTGTGAATAAGTAAGTACATGTGATTTTGGTTTTAATACATTTGTAAAAATTCCATTTTTTTCCACTTTGTCATTATGGGGTATGTGTCATTATGTGTAGAATTTTGAGGGGAAAATGGAATGTGATCCATTTTGGAATAACGCTGTTACATCAGTTGAATGGAAAGAGCTGTTGGACCACAGACAACATCCCTGTCAGTATGTCAGAGAAAGCAAAGCCCTTATAACCTCAGGCAATAACATAACTAAACAGTCTGTCACACACACATACACACACACACACACACACACACACACATACACACACACACACACACATACACACATACACACAC
>JAYDZG010000043.1:6967684-6982931 GCA_034509265.1 Microcambeva bendego
TCAGTGCAATCCCATAATGTACTTTGGTATTAAAGCCCAAAGGAAGCAGATTACACATAATATACTTTGTCTGGAAAGGGTGCCAGTTGTTCTACTAAGTAATAGTGTCACTTTTATCTAACATATAATAATAACAATCATAGCCTTTGTGTGCCCCATAAACTGCACAAACCTGTTAGCAAATACAATAGCATAATTGCATATGCAGAAAATACCTTTTTGGAATCACAGTTTGTGATGTTTATGTATTTGTTATATTATTATTTCTATTATTTACAGTTATATTACAGATTACACTAATTTCTGTAAATATTTAATCTATTTTTTGCTACCACATGTCAGTTTGATTACTAGTTTTAATATAAAATAAACAGATTTACTGACTGCCTCAAAGTGCCGTTACACACAACTTATAAATGCTTAAAAATCCTATTTGCATGGAGCAGAGATGTGTGGTTTGTGTTTGCAGTTTCACGCCTGTCAGAACTATGGCATTATTCATAATTAATGATGTGATAGTCTCATGATGATTTAATACTATACAACCATATCTTACAATTTATGATACTTTATATACTACTTAAATATACTTCTGTGAAAAGCAATGCAGAGCCGCTATTGACATAAATGACTTAAATCAACATAGTAAACTAAAACATTAGCCTGTGAACAACTTTCTCTTAGCTTATTGAATACTAATTATACCCCCCTTTGTAACTGTAATCATATTGGCAAGGGAGTTAAAGCACAAATACCTTTATATCGAGCATGTTTGAAGTCTGGCCGGGGGGCTAAAAATGACCCACAGACAGAATTGATCTGGCCTGCGGCATTTTTCATACAATACATTTAGGCCATACAATAACTCACAGTACCCAGGAAACTTTACACTACTGTAAACAAGAAAATACTATAACTAAAGTGCTGAAGCCCTACCTAATTCACGGCTGTGAAAATGGCTTCATGAACACAAATGTGAATGTAGAAAAAGAAAGATATAAGGGTTTATATGCAATGTAACATTTTCCTTTGCTTTGTGTTGCAGTTACATGACATTTGCTTGGGTTTACTGGTTAATTTGCTCTTTGAGTCAGTCCTAGCAATCCGATGGCAATTCTTCGATGACACTTGCAGGAGGGGGGTGGGGTGTGGGGTCAAAATACAGACATGTATTTTTGTTTTTGTGACAAAAGATAGATCCAAAAGCCTTGAACCATTGTTGGATGTTCTAGGTTTACATTCAACCTTAAAGGGAGCAACCAGATAGAGTGGTGGGATTTTCTGATCTAAGAATTGTGATGGCTTTCCTAATGTTTCTTAAATAATTAATAATGAATATCGTATTAGGAAACAAGAGCTGAACTCTGAAATGCCTCTCATACTGTTTAATGCAAATTCACAAAAACGAACGTCTGAAAGAAAATAAAGACAGTCACTCCTCTTCTTGTAGTGAAATGAGAAGCCAATGAAACCACTGATCTATACTTCTCACTGCTGAATGTGCCATGTATCAAACATCTTTGTGATTTTCTGGTTCTTACATGGTTCACTCAGTGCATGAAAGGTTGTAGATCAAGTGTGTCAGAGCTCCAGTATAGGCTAACAGATCCAGATCTTACAGCTTCATATTTACAAGCAGACTCTGGCTCGGCTCTGCTCTTGACATGTGACATTAATTTTTAAAACACCCATGAAAGATTACCGAGTAGTTGCCGTTGCCCAATACTGATCCAAAAGGGTTGTCTACAAGATGACAACATTTGTAAAACTCGCTAGGCCTGATCGCAAACAAGCTTTAAAGACAGTTCATGACTTGGTGTTCATGGCAAATTCTGTCATAACATAAAGCCGAGTCATAATAATAATCATTAATGGAGACAGAGTGGTTTTAAGTGCCTTTGAGGGACCATTTTGGTTCCACAAAGTACTCTTGTAAAATGTCCTGAAATAACTCATATTGTTTGCTCACAGCCCCTTTTAAAAAGTGTTCTTTTAACACAAAAATGTATTTTTTATTTTTTCAAACCAGTCATTGGACATTTGCCTTACCGGACAATGAAATAATTTTGTGTTGTATATTCAGGAAAGTCATTACCTCAGCCATTGGGTCTAACTGCTCAATGTGCTGTAGTTGCTAAATATATTGTCATATCATTTTTAAGCAATTCTAAAAATATGCCATTAACTAATAAACTTTTTATTTGTAAAAGCAACATACCGGCAGACAGTTTGTGTTTTGTGGTAACGTGCCAGATCTGTGTTGTATTATGACCATATTAACACAACACACGTTCATGGCCAAAATACTGTGCAGTCCAGTTAGAAAACATTCTGTACCCTAAACAGTGTGCCAGTGTCTTGCTGGGTGCACATTTACCATCCTACTTTCCCCAAGGGCCAATTTTAGAGTATCTCTCGTCTAAATGGTTTTGGCAAAAAAGACAAAAAACAAGAGAATCAAATTTAGGTCATTTGGACCCATAGTACTTTTCAAAAAAGGAGTCTGTTGATCAGCAACCTGCAGACTTAACTTGTAAGAAAGTGAGAATGAAAATTGTTTTATTTTTCTGCTTGTTCTGATGTGTGGGCTGGTGATAAAATAATAATCAAATAATTTAGGCAGTCTGTAAATTCTCTCTAACAGATGTTCGGTTTCTTTGTACCCAGGGTAACATGCGTTGTATTTGTATCCTTATGTAACTGTTGAAGCTTTGTAATTAGCATCTAGCACTTGTGCTTGCGAGGTGGTGCCTGATTTAGGTTTGTTTCTTATAGACTGTGAACATTTCTTTACTTTTTGACAGTTGGTTGGATATTTGTTTCTATGGAGACACTGAAGCGTAAGTAATGGAAATGCAGTAGAGCTGTTGCTATGAAAAAGTAGATAGTGGGTGTTATTACTATGGAAGTGATGGATGATATGGATGATTGTGTGTCACTGCAGAAGGCAGAATATATAACAGGAACACTAGACAGGTGTTAGCTGAAAGGTTACCAATTTTCCAGCAATTCCTTTGTAAACTTCATTGGAGATCACATTGTGGTTTACTGTAGTTGAAGTGAGGCTTCAGAATGAAAAGTTACAAAACAAGATTGCATTAAGTGAAAATCTAATATTATATGTTGTTATTGTGATCAGAATTGTGGATTTTAAATATAATTAATGTCAATACTCCTGAGTTCAATGTAAACTTGGTTGGGAATATTGCACATTAAAAATCCACTTAATGAATTGGTTGGATCCAAAGAAGATTTAATGTAATGTCATGTAATATTCCTTCAAAATAGTTTAATATTAACATCACATTATTTTAAAACTAAGACAAAACAAAATAACAAAAAAAAACGTAACAAAAGAGAACCTAATTTAATTCTCCAGCCCAAAGTGGAGATAGATCAGAGAGGAGAACGTGTTAGTCTGGTAATCAACTCCACACATTCAACTAATAAAACAAGGACACCAGAAAACTCTGTGTCCATTCCTAAAGGTGACAAACACAAAAGCTGGAAAGAAAAAGTGGGCACCACTGAGTGACCACCAACCCACTGTGTACAAGATGAAAGGTGTAGTCTAGGCCTGAGAGGTTGCACCTAGAGTTTCTCTGTTGCATTGATCCTAGTGGCCATTGCTGAAAAATTAGCTAACTACTCATGCATTGGTTCTGAGATTAGGTTGACTCAAAACTCTTTTGGGGCCAAATGTGTATGTGATGTTCTGGATGTCTGTTATTTTCCATCTTGATAAGTGTCTTCCTATTAGCAGGCATTTTAATGCTTCTGTTTGCCTGGAGGTTTTTTGATGATGTATTTGTGCTGGTACAGAGGAAGGTAAGATATAAATATTTAATAGGATAACAGAGCGTTATGGACAAATATTTTAATGCAGAGATGAAAGGAAGAGCCGTTTAGAGGTTTGGAAATGTATTGTTGAATACAAGATCCACTCTTTGAAAAAAGCTTACAGCGGTGGCAGATGAGACCCAGGCCTTATGGCGACAAGTGTGTTTGGGGTTCAGATGGTCCTGACAGTTTGGGTTACATTTAACGACCGTATCTGTCTCACACCACCTATTGGCTGTACCAAATAGACTTTTGGTATTTTTGTGAATTTTGCCATTTCTTTAAAAAGGCAGTAGTTGCTCAGTGGTCAAGATACTTGACGATTGATTGGAAAACTAAGGCTTCAAGCCCCACTTCTGCCAAGCTGCCTTAATTGGGCCATTGAAAACAGCCCTTAACACACAGTAACCTGGTTACTATAGAATGTTAGCTGCTCAGAATGCCAAATTTCATTTGAATGCCAAATTTCAATTTTTACAAAAACATGTAAAAACAACCTGCTTATGGAATGCTGTAGCTTGATGGATGTGGATGATCAGGCAGGGGGAACTGGCCATGTCCTGTGTTTGCTGCTTGTGCCCTGACCTCATGTGTAATTTAGTGAGTGTAAATAATATATGTGTTGAGTTGGATGCCTACACACATAAAGAGGGAAATATGAGGGTCAGCTTTTTAATATCAAATGCTATCATGTAGCAGGTTATGCTAGGAGAGAACAGAGCTTTACTGGCACTCACCTTGCTCCTGAAAAGTTTTAACTGATGTCTATGATTGTTGTACTGGATAAAAGCGGAAAGAATGGGATCAGTGATTTCATCATTCATCTTCAGAAACAGATTAATGACCAGGGTTGCAGGGAGTTCAGAGTCCACCTAGAATCACCAGTTTTTTGGGCAAATCATCAGTGGAATCACACACTTTCACACATTCTCTCACATCTAGTGCAGTCGGTAATCCTGCCGATGCCGTGTGTTTGGGAGGTGAAGGGAAGGCCAAGTACCCGAGTGAACCCACAAGGACACACAACAGGCTAAACTTCACACAGACATTGAGCAGAGGCCAAGCCAGAATAAGTGTTAGTCCTTTTGATTAAAGTTTCTTCTAAATGCTGTAAACATAAACGTACCTAAACAAGTGTTGTGCGTTACCTGTGGCTTGATGCTTGTTGGAATTCATTGCCAGAAGGCAAATGCATTTTATGTTTGTCATGTAATGCATTATATTGTTATTGTTTCTTAATAAATAGATGAACAGGGGTTGCAAGCTCAGCACATATTTAGTTCTTTGAAATAAAAAGACTGCCAAAGGCTATCTGAAGTTCTAACGTATTACCTTGCATTAAAGCTTAGTGAAGTCTTTCATTTAGGGTAAAATAAGCCAGCGTGAGTAAGGAAAATCCTTGCCTGAGGGTTTACATAATGGTAGGTGGTTTAGGAAACAATGACAGCTAATGTACATACCCTTATGTTACTGCTAAGTAAGTGTGAATTCACAACAGAAGCATAGCTGGCTATGCCTCAGTTGCATTGCAAAAGTGTGACTGACAATGACCTATTAACTGCGTCAGTTAATCGGGAGATGGAACCCAGGACTGTTTTGCCATAAGGTGACTGTGCTACTCACTTAGCCACAGTGCCGCCCTGAGGTCCCATTTTGCTTTAAACAAAGAAAATCATTTTTTCTGCTTAAACAATGATTGGGATATTAGTCAACATTCATGACTTGTTATAGTACTATGGGGATAAAAGTAAATTCTGGGATTATGTACCATAAATGAGCTTAACTTTATTTACTCTTTCATGTAAAGGCAGAACATATACACCCTTGAGAATAACAGGAACGCAAGAAAATACTTTATTTAAAATATATGATTCATACTGCAGGATTAAAAAATCATTTATAATGTATTTTTAACACTTCAGGCATGATGGCATGGCTTTATGCACAGAATAATGGCTAAATTGTACTTAAAACTAGGTGAAAATGCTTAGCACCTGTAGCCCTAAATCTCTGAAGAGCAATTTCTCTTTAAATCCTGCTGAATTTAGTAGCTGCCTCCTTACAGTGAGGAGAAATGTATTGACACTCCTTTAATCACTTAACTACACAAACAACACTGTAGGTCTTGTTTATAAACTGAAACTGTTGTGCCTGCCTTGCATTAATTCAAAATAGTGACCAGATAAAGTCCATGTCACTTAAAATACACTTGTTGATATGCAGTCATGTCTGTACCAGGAAGCCATAAAAGCTT
Organism: Microcambeva bendego; assembly: GCA_034509265.1. Classification (NCBI taxonomy): domain Eukaryota; kingdom Metazoa; phylum Chordata; class Actinopteri; order Siluriformes; family Trichomycteridae; genus Microcambeva; species Microcambeva bendego. The sequence continues at coordinate 6,973,779 of JAYDZG010000043.1, forward strand.
GATGAATAGTGTGTGTGTGCTTCAACAATTGCAGGGCCTTACAATTTGAATGTAGGTGTCTTTTGTGCCTGAAGTAATTAACATCTCTGCCCACACCTACCTTCATTAGTGTTTTCGTCTTTCTATGTTTTCCCTTATTTGTTTCTTTCCTATCTACGTTCCCGCCCTGTCGTCATATTCAAACATTCCAACCTTGTGTGTCAGTGGAACACCAACAAGTTAATCTGAGAGCACAGTGGCTGTATTGTTTGAAGCAGTGTAACAAGTAAGGGTTCAATGCTAAAGCAATAAGATAAATACATAATACAGATAAATAATACAATAATAATAATAATAATAATAAGAAGAAGATAAATACATAATACAGCTTTACTAGAATTGTGTGTTTGACCAAATTCATACTATTGTGTTCAGTGAAAACAAAATATTTTAGATGATTAAAACTGGAAAGATTGAAGATTTTTCTTTTTTAGATTTTAGATCTCCAGTAAGAGTTTAGGAACTGGTGTTGCTTTGTTTCAGATGTGCTGGAAGATGTTTCTCTTATAGATTAAGTCTAATTGCAGACCATATGTAGTCATTAAGCATTAAACAATCTTTCTGTATAATGAAACTTGTGGTTATGCCTTGATCATGGCTGGGAAAGTGAGAACCGTTTTCAGAACTTCGGTACCGACTTGGTACCGAAGGATCGGTTCTTGCGACATCTCCAGTCACAAGTAATGGGAAATAAAAAGAATCAAACAGTATTCTGAGTATTAGCCTTTATTCTTTTTAGTAAGGTTTACTCGGACTAAAATCACATACTGCCCACCAGAAGATGTACTTATTCAGTTTCTTTTTCATTTTTCACCCTCTACTTCATCCTGATCCGAGGGCCAGTGCTCTAGCGTACACAAATCCATCACAGGGGCAACACACTTACAAATTTACTTACTCACACCTAGGGGCAAGTTTACCAACCAGGTTACCGTCTGAATTATTTAAAAGGTGGAAATAAACTGGAGTAGCTGAAGTCCACCCACACAAACACTGAAAGAAAAACAGAAATGCCCCACAGACAGTGACAAGAGGCGAGAATCTTCCTGGTTACCAAGGATCCGTATTGCTATGTGAGTTCCATTATACCTACTGGTTAATAGGCTTGTTTAAATGACATTATACAGTAGCACTGCATAATACCCATTATAAAACTTTTATGACAGAAATTATGACTTAGTTTCCTTTAATTATTTCTTTTAAAAGTAAAATAAACTACACTATTTGTGAATCTTGTGTTTAATCAAATAACAAATGCCAAATTATATTTTAACAAAGTATTTAAAAAAGTGCTACAGTGCAAATGAGTTATAAAATAAAATATCAAGAAGTATTAAACATACATGAATATAATTAAATCAAAGGTGATTTAAGATCCATAAAAAGAAGTGTTCTAAGACCTTTTAAAAACTCAGGTACAAACTTAAATTAAGCCCCATTTTACTGGAAACCCTGAACCTGGCTACCGGGCATATAGTGCCAGTGACGTCAAGGAGCAAGGTGTTTAGCTTTAATGCTGTTTAAAGTGAATATCAATTCATGACAAGAAATAGGCTTGTGGTGCATTGTTACATCCCAAACACAGCACTGTGTACTGAAAACTTCTGAATAGCATCTTCAGAATAGTTTAGTCAATGACACTAGGACTGAGAATAAAATTAATCCAACTCTAGATGGATTCAAACTCTTTGACAGATTTGTAATTCAAGATTATAGAAAGCCTGACTCCCTGAAAACCCCATGTGACATAAATATGAGCTGCTTTTTCGTTGCTTTACACATCACCCAAAATAAATGATTACTGCAAGAATAACTGCTACTGATTCTTAATGCAAGTCTGTGGAAAATATTTTAAGGCAACATATTATATTCAGACTGCTAGGTAACCAACCAGCCAAATGCAGCTCCCTGATTTTTTTGTCATCTCCATCATATCGAGATTTAGTCCTCTCTTGAGTATACTGTAGTGATAGCAATAATGAATTTTCTGGGGAAATAAGCTTATCATCTCTGATTATCTAATTTGTGAAGCTGGAAGACTTTTTAGAGAAAGTTGCTAAATGCAATACATCTATTTTTGTTGTACCCAACTATTCAAAGCAATCACAAAATAAAAACTGGATACATGCTGCTGAAAATATTCAAGTGAATAACCCAGCAAAAATAAGGAAAAATGAAGCTTGTGTTAAACAGCAAGTATTCTGGATGTCATCTCTTTATTATTTACTGTCAACCTGTACATTATTCTTTGCAAATATTGACAGCCTTGGAAAACAAACAAAATTGGCTGAAAGAAATCCACCTTTATTAGAAGTAGAATGATTCAAAGGAAGAAGTAATCAAATCATACTGAAGTTATTTCATCAAACCTCTGTGCTACAATTCTTGGAATCATCTTAGACTCGACATGGACAATTTAGAGAATTTTCACTTACTAAGCTAAAACATTGAGCCTTATGCTATTCAAACCAGCAGAATGTAGCACAACTGACTATCGTGTCAACTAACATGAAAATGATCACTGTCACTATACAAATAGAAAAAAGATCATTTGTTGATCATCTTTTATCTGCTATATTTGTATTTTTTGTAAGAAAGGTTGTGCTGCACTGAATGCTTCGATTGCTTTACCACTAAGGAAATATTGAATGCTTCCTTGTCGATCAGTCAAAATACTGGTCACATTGAAGGTACCTTGCTTGACACAGGTGGACAGCCTTCTTCTCAGGAACGAGTATAGAATGGTCAGAAATGACATATATGTAGAGAGCTCACTAGGTTTTGGAACAGACCCATGGTTTTCTGTTGGTATCGCTGGTCGCAATGTATAAACCTCAGGCAGTCCATCATGAGGCCTCGGTCATCCTTACCTCTAATGAAGACAGCATGTAGACATGCTGCCCAATAGCATTGATAAGGAATTGAATCCTGAATTCAAGCCGCAATGAGGTAGCATAAATTACTGTGAATACAAAAGTTTTATTACAGCATATATTTGTCTTTCTTTTTTGGCCTTGGTGAAAAGGGAAAATCTAGTTTGAATATGTGATGCAAATGAGGTTAGCTTGTACACCTAATGTAAAAAAGGGAATCAAGCTGGAGTGAGAAGCACCAGGCTGAAATCTAAGCCATCACATGTGATTACAGATGTTGATGCATTTATATAAAGGTGGAGGTGTGCATTGTTGTCTAGGAAGAGACAGAAACAGATCACTTATGAAATTTGTTGACAGGCTTGTGGTTGTTGGTACAACTACATACACCTTTATGAAGAAGCACATAGAGTGAAGGATTTTATTTACTGGAAAAGGTCAGAGATGATAAACTGGAGTCAGATCAGCATTTAGATGGAGGGAAAGCCCTTGAGAAGAGAGATAAAGCACCACAGCTGCGGATGGGTAGATAGGACAGATAATTTTATGGATTGTTGAAAGCTTGGTGACCGGATGAATGTTCTCTCAAACATTCATTTATGAGATTTCATTTTTGAAAGCATTCTCTCACCTTTATAAAAATCCTGGCTTGCCACATTCATTGTTTGCAATGTAGTCATCCTAAGGTTTTGCCCTACGTCAGCCGGTGGATTATATCATAGATTAAGTGATGATTGAAAAGTGGGATCTACAATAAAAAAGAAAAAAAAACAATCACAGAATTAGAATCTGCTGCTGTAACCCAGTGCAAAGGCTCCTGTGTGTTAAATGGTAATTCTTATTGTCGTGGTTGGCACAGCAACAGGCACGATTCCAGGAAGCAATACCCTGCTTATTTATGCATCACCATGACTGGACAACAGTTGGGCTATCTAAACAGCTGCCATCACTGGCAAATACCATGCAAGGGGTGTGCATGTTTGTGTGTTCTGGTCCGGCATTAGAGCTGAAGATAAAGCCTCTCTTTGCATGTAGTTTTGACTGTGTGAATACATTTCAGCTATAAATACTCCACATGGTCAAAAGAATCTGGACATATACATGTGAGCTAGTTATATGTGCCATTTCAAAACCAGGGGTGTATGTATAGTGTTATCCACCACTTTGAAGGTGTCATATCCTACTTAGGCTTTCCACAACATGAAAACATTTCAAAGTGTGTTTGAAGGTATGTGTGAGCAATGACGTAAGAGCTTTTGTGAGGTCAGAAATATTATTTTTCTTCTTATGGCGGCTGTTAGGGGTCACCACAGTGGATCATGTATCACATTATTGATTTGGCATAGTCACACCTGGTGACCTTTTTGACATAACCCTCCTATTTACCTTGCTTGCGAGTTCACTACAAGGCATGCACTCTATGCATTACAATGGTTTATGGATCCTAGTGTTAGGTTAGGTACCTATAGGACAATTCGGTCTCTCCAATTAACTTGGCTGTGTTTTAACTGTGGGAGGAAATCGAAGCTCCCTGAGGAAGCCCAGAGAACATTGCTGTGAGTCGACAGTGTAACCTACTTGGCCACCAAGACTCAACAAAAATGTTTCTGACAACTGATGCTCTGATTTCATGTTCATTAGCACTGAGGTCGGGGCTTTACACAAACCTCACATTGTGGTCGTGGAAGGTCCTTTACTGCTCCTGCTTTTGCACCAATTTGAAGACATGAAATAAATTTTCTTTTAGCCATTTTGTATTCATGTAAAGATCAAAGGAACTCTAAAATATTTTGTGTTCCAATCAATCAATCCATCCATTTATCCATCCTTCCATCCATCCATCCATCAATACTTAGTCCGGGGGTTATTATATGTGTCCGTGTTTAAACTAATGTGAAGGTTTCCACATTTTTGGCCATATTATGTTTGTCTGTCATTAATGGTTTTGAAATAAAGGGGGAAAATAGAATAAAAGCAGCTTAGCATTTTCAGTGGCATTACTATTGTTCTGCTTTAATGTTTGATGAGAACGCTTAAACAATAATGTGCGATCAGAAGAAAAGGGGTTCTATTTTGTTTTAAAATTGTAAAAACTGTTTTGGAGAACAAATACTAAAAGAAGATATCCGGATATTGTTCACAGGTACACACATACTCTACATATTCCTCTGTCAGCCTGGGGATTATAAGGCATTATATAACCCCACAGTGCTGACATTCCTTTGGTCATTGCATTTTTAGACTGGTGCCTAATCCGGAGGCCTTTTGCTTTCAGCAGACACATAGACTGATAGCAGAGCTGACGTGGTAAAGCGATACATTCTGTACATGCTAAGAAGCAGATACATCTGAGTCGCGGCATGATCTTACTGGATGAAATGAACAAAACCCACAGACAGAGAAACAAATCCCATTGTTTTCTGGATATACACGTTAAAAACCGTGTGCTCTTATTTGGGGGGTTTATCTGTTATTACCCAGAAAATATCTGCTTAATCTTACCCGCAGGGCATCATTTCATGAGAATAACATCCTGTGTTGCTCCAAATTGCATCAGAAACAACGTTTTATACAGTGGATCAGAGGGTCTGAAAGCATTTACAGCAATGATACAGTAATAACTACCTGAGAGCTGTTCCTGAATAATTTTTATAAATTCACTTGATTAAAATGCGATTTACTGCTTTAAGCAGTTTAGCTAATAATAATTGTGAAAACATGTCTGAGATAAAGGTAATCAAAAGCACTACTTGTGTTTGAAAAATCAGAGGGATTGGGATGGGAAGGATGGTGCAGTCTACCCACTATGACTAAGATTGAAGGCTTGGATCCCCATCGGGTGTTTGGGTGTCTACATACAGACATTAATTGCTGTCCTGGGGCGATGGCATTGGCATCTGGGCTGGTTTACTTCATTGCACCAAGTAATCCCGGGGATACCAAACCCACCTTGAACCCTGACAAAGATAAAGAGGTTATAAAAATGAAAATGAAATGTAATATCTACAGATCAAACATTTGTATAGCGGAGTACTTACTTTTATTGAGCATTGTTGAATACTGTCACCTTGGCAACCTTTCAAGTTCGACATTTTTTTTATTTTGAAGAAGCCAAGCAGCTCTGGAATATTCTCATCTTTCACAAAATAAATTCATAACAGCCTCTAAACAACATTGCATTAAAGGCAGGTTTTAGATTAGCTTGCATGTTAACTTGCTAATCTTGCACAATTGCTTCAAATGAGATTTAGCATCTGGAGTAAGTCACAGGATTTGACTTGTAATGTGCACTAATCAAGCATGGCCACAAGCTCTCGTATCAAACAGATGGTTCTTATGGAATTTGATTGAGGTTTTCTGATTCGTTAGTGTACTTTTTTTATTCTTTCTCAAGAGTAACTACTCATTTAAATTTCGACACACCATAGTTCACTTTTACATTTGTAACAGTGTGTTTACATCTTGCAAAAGATTGTTTTACTGCTTTGTACTTAATAAAATTGAAATAACATTTCATCAGGTGAAGCATATTTCTGTCTGTGTTCCAAACTGCATCCTATAAGCTATGTTGTAAAGAACTAAACAATTTAATTTGCACTAACACAATTCTGTCAAGGGCTCTAGAGGGTAGATTGACTTGATATTCTAAAAATCTAGAAATACATAAAAAGTAAAATAAATCATGTTTATTATTAACATACACCGATGAAGGATAACACGCTCCCCACATGCATCAATCATCCTTGACCACCCATGGTCCTGACGCCGGTTTACCACTGTTCCTTCCTTGGACCACTTTTGATAGATACTGACCACTGTAGAACGGGAACTGCAGTTTTGCTCAAATCCTTATTTTTCTGGCGTATATCATCAAATTTGAGGATAAATGTTCATTTGCTACCTAATACTGTATATCCTGCCTACTACCAGGTGATGAGATACTCAGTGTTATTTACTTCATCTGTCAGTGGTCATAATGGTTTGCCTGGTTGATATCTGTGTTTAGTTTTGGTTACAGTTATGTACAAAGTCAAACGGACCAACAGTAATTAGCACATATGAAATCATTTTTTTATGATATAGAAATTCCGTACTCATCTATAATGTCTCTGCATATGTAAGCAGCAAGCAAAATGTTATTTTATAAATATTATAAGAGGACATACCAGTATATACAGTACGTCTCGCTATCCGTCCCAGACTGTATGTAGACGTCTGATCAGACCCTGTATATCGGCCCCAGCATAAATCAAATTATTGTTGTTATTTTCTAATTAAATATGTTTTTCTTTTATTTTATTTAAGTGGAGCTTTTTGTGTAGATAAAAGTCAAATTTAGTTTTTTTGTGCAGGCCATCATCACTGAGCTTCGGTGCTTTCTAAGTTTAATAACGGAATGATTAAATTAAGCATATGGGTGCTCCATTTAAATCAGTACGTGCTGACGTCCAGATGCTGTGGCCAGCAGTTCATGCAGGCAGATGTTCGTGGTGCTTTTAAATGCGTAGATGTCCAGAAAGAGAAGATATCCACTGTGACTGGAGCATGCAGTCTGACAGCTTGGATATCAGGGCAGGGGATTAAAGAAGGAGCGAGAGTGGTGAAGAGAGAATGATTATGAGGAACTTTCACAATGTCGTACCAAAGGGAGGGATGGTTCCTGGGTGCCAGTTTCACACAGACGATGAGTATGTGTGGAATCTCCCTGTGCGAGTATCTATGTGGGTGTGTATGAGTCCGTTTCTGAAAGAGCCCAGCAGAACCAGTTTTACCTGAATTTCAAGCAGTTATTTCCTTTCAAATTCCAAAAACATTAGTCCTAGATGTTAGGCCACATTTTTTCACAAAGGACTTCTCCTTATTTTACTATGGGTTGGATAAATCATTTATTATCTAATACAGATTTAAACACTACCACACCCTCTTTCTGAAAATGTTCTAATGGTTCATGTGTGCTAAGCACTTTATATTGAACAGGGTTGTGGTGTTGTAAATCGACCGGGCCTAACATTATAACCATTGTGATGGCTAGTAGACTAAGTCTGAGCATCTTCAAAACTGCAGCTCTTGTGGGGTGTTCCCATAAACAGGGGTAAACTGGCGACAGCATCATGGATGGCCAAGGCTCACTGATGTACTTGGGTAGCAAGGCCGGCCCGTGCGCGCCATTCCAACAAGCGAGCTGCTGTAGATCAAAGTCTTGAAGACATTAATGCTGGTTCTGGTAGAAAGGTGTCAGCATTACAGTTACAAGTCTGTTTGTCAGCAAAAGGGGGACCAACACAATATTAGGAAGGTGGTCATAATGTTATGTCTTCTCCGTTTACACAGCCTGGGCAACAAGACAGTATATCACAGGGTACCAACAACCACCAACAACAAAGGGGAAATTTTCCTTTTTTGGGAGATGACAGGAAACCCATACAGACAAAACCACACGAATTTATTATCTTGCTAAAGTTGAGTATTTTGGTTGCTAATCAACAGCTTTTGATGGTCATTAATTGCGGTCCAGATCCAAAGACTGTAAATCTGTTCTGGCAATAATTCAATTCATGAGTGTAAATCTGTTCTGGCAATAATTCAGTTCATAAGTGTAAATCTGTTTTGGCAATAATTCAATTCTTAAGCTTAAATCTGGGCTTTGTATGCTGCCCATTTAATCATGAAATTGTCAGTAAAACCCATTTATCACCCACAGCTTAAATGCAGAAAAATCATAAATGAGAGGACGATGTATCTAAGGTACGATTGGAATTTGACTGTTTTGGACTCCCCCGTGTGAGTGAATTGCGCAGGAAAATTGCCTATGTCTTCGACTCCCCATGGCGATGCTCATCTTGAGATGAGATTTATTTGCGAATGAGATCTCAGCTGGAACCACTGATATGTTGAGCTCTCTTTATCTTTCTCTCTTGCTGTACATCTCTCCAGCCTGCATTACTTTCCAAGCCTGTTCGATTTCTAAAGTTTCTGCATCACATGCAGTTTTTCCCACCTCTCATTTCCATGTGAATCAAAACTCACAAATCACTTCAGTCATTCTATGGAGCAAGCTGCTGTGCTGCCAAGAAAATGATGAGATAAATGACACAACCAAATAATGCGATTATAACTTATTAAATCCTTAATATGGTGGTGTCAACACAAGCCACCACAACAGATGTGCCTTGATATGCATTCTATAGGTTTCCAGAACTGTACTAGAATGTACATACATGCACAAACACAAAAATTATAT
>JAYDZG010000043.1:6989378-7003505 GCA_034509265.1 Microcambeva bendego
TATCAGGGTCATAATATAATGTATTACACTTCTTCAAATATCATCAGTCAGAAGGTCTATTGGTTGTGCAGTGTGTGTGTGTGTGTGTGTGTGTGTGTGTGTGTGTGTGTGTGTGTGTGTGTGTTTCAGTTTCATAATGTATTCAGTTTCGACAGATTCCACAGAAGGTCTGTTTGTTGTGCGTGTGTGTGTGTGTGTGTGTGTGTGTTGCTATAGGTTACAGGCCCCTGAGTAAAGGAGAGGTCAGTGGTGCTGAAATGATGGAAGCTTCAGTACATTTTGTCTTTTTGTGTTCTATTGAGTCTCTAATGATGCAATTTTTATGTGTCTTTACATTTATAACATTTTCCAGGGTTTTTTACAGATGTGACAATGATAATCATGCAACTAAAAAAATCAAGTGTAATAAAAACTTAAAGTTAAGGGACCCTGGGCCAGACAGTGGCAACTTGGCAGTGGTGGAGCTTGAACTGTGAACCTTGTCATCATCAGTCTAGTTCATTAACCAGTGAGCCAATCTCAGTGTGTAGATAAACAACCCCCTTTATCTTTGTATTGAAAACAAGTAGCTTTATTCATCTTAGAATGCAGAAAACTTCCTAAATACACCATTGAGTTACTTTATTATGACCACCACCTGATATCCACAGCTGGTAACCACAGTGTGCCGCATGAACAGCAGCTAAGTGGGCTGGGAGTTAATTTCTGGTAAGTTGTCACATGTATCTAGAGCCATGCTGATTCCAGTGCATCCCCCACTGCTTGAGGGTGTTTGAGCGAGGATCCATAGAGCCAACATGATGATCGAGGTGTTCCCACTAATAATTGATTGGGTTCAGGTCATAATAAAGGCACCATAATAATGTGACTAGACAGTGAAGTTTGTGGAGGATGTTAGTTACTAATTACATCGTTTTTACATAGTTTACATGCATTGCTTTATTTAAAAACTAACATTGAATAAACTGTTTATTTGTATTGTTGTTTGTAGTGTTTGATCAGCTAACTGCTAATACACTTCCTTGCAATGTCAGGATGAATTTGAGGATTAACTTTTTAAGCTGAAATTGAACCTAAAAACCAGTCTATAGAAGAATTAATTGATCTCTAGAGGAAGTAATTGATTAAAAAGGATGCATTTGAGCTCTGGTTTGTTCTGGATCTTTGGGTCAGGATTAATTTGTGCTTTTAAAGATCATTTTAATGCATGCTCCACATATTCTTAATGTGAAAAAAATAGCTGTGATAAACTACGTCAGCAAAAGGCTTTGAACACTTAGCTTCAAAGGAGTGTACATTTAAATATTAGCATCAGATTCTAAACTCTGTAAAGCTGCTTTGTGACAATGTCTATTGTAAAGGACTATACAAATAAAATTGACCTGACCTGACTTGACTAGATGCACCGTCCGAGGGCGTGGTGCTGTAGTAAATGGTTTTAGCCCATTAGTTTTCAAATGTTCAGGAGTGATGTCATTTATTGGGTGTATATGAACAGACATGATGTCGGGGTGGCATCCTTTCTTGTGTGTACTTCTGCATTGCGTCTAGTGGTCTGGGGAAAACTGGACCAAACACAACCCTAAGCTGGTACAACATGAATCCGAATCAACACACCATCAGTACTCCACATAGCAACCTGTAGTTAAACTTATAATTGTCTAGCCCCTAACAACTTTAAAAGGTTTAATTCTTTGAACTGCTTAATGTTGACGTTTTTTTAGCATGTCTTGTACCTTCAACCGAGAACGTCTCTGAAGGTTACGTATTCGGTCCTAAAGGATTTCAGCTCGGCTTTGCAGGTTTAGAAGTTCTCGACACTTATTTTTGCTCTGGTTCTTTGGGGTGCTGAAAGGAGGCATTAGGGAATTCACACACGTACACATGTATTTTAAGTTAATAATAAAACAGAGAGAGGACAAGGATGTGGCCATGTTTCTCTTCTCATTTGGTGAGTCGGGATTTACAATTGGTTATTTTGACAGCTTGAGTACCTCACAAAGAAAATGCACCAGAGGACTCTGCACAGCAGGAGTGCACAATTCAAGTCCTGGAGTGACTAGCACAGTGATATAACACACCTATTAAACATGGTTATTGACAAGTGAGTTGAATTAGGTAGAACTTTACTGGACTTCGAGCACTGAGACCGGTCTTTATATAAAACATTGTCTATTACAAGGTACATACTTTGAAGGTTGCAGCAATACCTATGTTAAAGATATATGGTAAAAGAGAAGGCTTGCTAATCAGTGATTTTAGTTATCATAGTTTCCTCTCAATCCCCATCATAGAATACAATATGATCTGTTGACTTGTTTACAGTTACATTACATTACACAGTATTTAGCAGACGCTTTTTTCCAAAGCGACTTACAATAACTTAGTACATACAGTTATATTGGCAACAAAGCTATAGCTTCTTGTGTCATGCTTACGGTTTCCATTTTTATTTGAGTGATTGGTTTGCTTTTTTTTACTGAATTCACCTGCTGCAGTAAGAAAAAGGCTTGAGTTTATTCATATTCTAGCATGTATGCCAATAGCAGTCCAGTTACAGTGTACATATGTCAGGTTTAGAGCCAAATTACATGCTTCTGGATGTTAGAGCACAGCCTTCTTAACGTGTTCAATGCCTCAACTAGTTTGTTCTTATTTGGAAGATAATACTTAATTTGCCCATCATTTCTTTATGAACATGTAAAAAAATACTTCATCATAATCAATTATATTCCATTGATTTCATCGGTGAGGTCATTCACCACTTTTTGTAGACTAGTAATCAAAATTGTTCCAGTTCAAGCCCCACCACCACCAATCTACCATTTTTGGGCCACTGAGCAAGGTCCTTAACCCTCAATCGTGTTCAGTCATTATTGTAGGTCGATTTGGATAAAAGTATCTGCTAAATGCTGAAAATGTAAATGTAAAATGTAAATTTAAAGAGTAGGTAAAAGGAATTGAAGTGACCGCCCTAGCCTGCAGGAATGAAAAGAAAGATTTTTAGAAAAAATATAGATCGCAATTTATTTCTCTCAACCACCAGTACTGGTTAAAAAAATCTGATTACAATCTGATTACAATTGACAACAAAGCTGCAGCTTCCTATGCGTTGGTTCTGGTCTCCATCTTGAGTGATTAGCTATCTGTTTTTCTGGAATCATTCACCTGCTGCTGCTGTAAAGTAAACAAGCTTGGAAACCTGAAAACACGCTTATTAATGCAACACTATTCCTGTTTTTAGCATGTAAGCTAATGTTAGCAGTACAATTAGCACACGCACTTTGTATTAGCGAAACAGTTCACATTAGCCTTGCACATTTAGGCGACAGGCATGTAATCGAGAGAGTCTGAGAGGCTGTTTGTGTCACCGCAGGTAGAACAGCAGCTAGCATCAGTGCTAATCGAAGCTGGCTGCTGTTTGAACTCGAATAGCTGTTCTTATTAGCGAGCCTGATGAGCATGCAAAGGGTGTCTGATGGATTACCAGAATGTAATGTCAAGCTCGGGGCAAAGTAATCAGGCTGCCAAATTCTCCTCTGCCATGGATGTCACACAGTTTGTGTCGGGTTGGTCTGACTGTGGGATTTCAGAGCAAAACTCGTTGTTATTCACGAGTCAGTCACTAATGCACATGCTACAAGGAAGAGAACAGATTGTGAGCGCTGTTAAGCTGTGACACTGTGCAGTACACTGTTTACATCAGCAGCATATTACTGTGTACTGTCATCTCTGAAATACAAATAACGTGTAATAAACTGAAATGCTCTTGGATTAGCTTGGCACTAAAGTCTGTAGCCTGAATTAGACCTGAAAATGAGATTTTAAAAATGTGTCTGTGAAGTGTACACTGTGCAAAATTAAGAGTATGACTGAGGAAGAGTATGACTTAGAGTATTCTTACATCCTAAAATGTTTTTAAATCAGTACGTGGTGGTAATAATTGCCTGGCTATGACCTGGTAGGACACCCAAAACGGACCTCTGTGTGATCTTTTAGTCTATAACAGCTGTGAACTTCTGTGAAGGCTTCCCTCAAGTCTTTAAAATATGTCGTTGGAAGTGTGTGCCCATTCAGTTGAAATAGTATTTGCATTCCAGGGCTCTGTTGTTGCTTTTTGCTCATGGGCACAGGCATTCTGGAACAGCAAAGTGCCTTTCCTAAATAATATAAGTCAGTAGAATATAATTTCCTTAGCATGAGTGCTACGTGAGTAGCATTGTCGCCACACAGCAAGAAAGTCTTGCTTTCTGTGTTGAGTTTGCATGTTCTTCCTATTTCCACAAAGGTTTCCTACGGGTACTCCGGTTTCCTCCCACAGTTCAGAAACTTGAGTCAGGTGTCACACAGTCAGCTATCCTGTGTTTACCAGCCACGCCCACCTCTTTCACTGGCAGCTTGTGTGCAAGAAAACATTCCCTTACTGATTAGTTCCCACTAATTAATTGGTCCCTGCTTCTCTTCTTAAGCAGATTTCCTGGGTATTGTGATTCTCTTTGTTTTTGTAATTATCTTTATTTTCATCAAGGTTTTGTTACTTCTCAAGGTTTTGTTTATACTGAAGTTTTGTATATTCTCTAGTTTTTATAATAATTATCTAAGTTTTGTGAACATCTTAAGTTTTCATCATACTCTTGTTTTTTTCATACTCTTGTTTTTTATAATTCGTTTTTTTGTGTTTTTAATTAATAATTTCTTTGTGTTATTCTGAACATCTCAGCGTATGTCTGCCCATCTTGTTTAGCTTAGCCCTACCCTTGTGACAACAGGTTAACTGGAGACACTTATTTGTCTTATGGGTAAATGTGTGTGTATGTGTGACTGACCTGTCATGGACTGGTGCTCAGTCCAGGGTGTAAAACCACCCTTATAAACCCCCCCCAAACACACAAACACACACATCCCTGATTGGATAAGAGGTTAAGAAAGTGATTTATTATACATAGAGCTGAAACTCATATAGCTCAAATTCATTAAGTAGTGGTGCCCCATTACTTTTGGCCATATAGTGTGGAGAAAGCTACAGAGCCAAAAAATCTGGCATTGAATGAAGTGGCCAGTCAGTCTATGCAAACTTAAGAAAATTAAGAAGCAACACCCCTGCTGTTCTTTTTTTGCATCGCGGAGCCATCTGCATTATCCACTGCAAAAAATAAATTTTATTAGCAGAGGCTTACAAACAAAAACTAATATTAATAACTACCAACATATGCTGGTGTATGCTTTTGTTGTTAGATTCATGGACAGCTAGATATTTATAGTAGACTATAGTTATTATTTCTTAATTGTCATGTGTTGGAAGGACTTGATCTAGACTTTCTCTAGATATGCTTATGTATTTTACTCACTGTTGTGTCTGGTCTGCTATGAATGTACAAATCTAGTGTACAGGTCCTTTTTATTTATCTTTTGTCCTCCCAGTCGAGTTGTGACCTGATTTCCTGTTTGTAACTTTGTGTGCTGCTGGGGACGGGACACCCACCTTTACATAAAGGAGTCTCAGACAATCACAAGCTCCCCGACACTCTTGCTGTTGCTGACTTAGTCTCACTGAACTAAATTGTGAAGATATTCATTCACTTCTATCCATGAATCATTTTAAATGCAGGTGCCATGACATTTCATGACATTTATTATCATTATTAATTAAAGTACAATTTTGGGTGTTGCAGCAGTAATTTATATTCACCTACTGACACGTTTCTAACCTACCTACATTCACTTATTTTCTTAACTGTAAATCCAGTCAGTGTCACTTATTCCAGTTTTGTAATGGGCCCAAGGAACACAGAAACACCCTGAATGGGGCAACAGGCAGAACAGTGCTACCCACTTGAATCTTGAAGAACTTCCTATAGGCCAACTAGTCAGTTCTGAAAACATGAACTTGCTAAAAATCTGCAGTTATATTGGCAAGATTTAGCATTTGACAGAAGAAAATAATTTTTTGATTGAATCCAATAGAATCCAAAACAACTGAGGTGTCCCGACTGTCTAGACTCTTCTTAAATCTGTTTTGCAACTATGTCTGTTGTTATAAGCGTTCTAAAATGAAACCGTATTGAACTGAAACTGCTGAAACATTTGAAAGAGTGTGTGTGGGGACGAGAGGAGGCGAGGTGGTAGAGGGGGCTAAAGGAGTAAACAAATCGGATTTCGGGGGCGAGTTATGGAAAATCTAAAATCCATTTGCCGCTTTATTTCCAAACTGCATATCCTATCATCTATCTTCATAACCCCGCATTCACCCTATTCCATCAGCCCATCCCCCGATTGTTATCTCACACCTCACATATACACACATCCTCTTGCACGGAAAACAAATGCCCACTTTAATCAGAGGCTCAGCCTCACACTAACAGACCTTAAAGCCTGGCGGTTCTGGGAGTGTGTACTTGGGTGTAAATTGGACAAACCTGTTGTTTGTTTGGTCACGGTAGATGTGCTGACCTTCACCACTATGTGCAGAAATACCCCCAAAACCCATTCTGTCGGTTCCCTGTTTCTGTTACCTTTCTGTAGAAGGTTTTCATTCCTGGCTGTTTATGAATGTGTGGTGGTGATTGCGGGCTTCTAACCCTCTTGTTTCTCCGAACGTTGGAAAGCCGGAATTAATCAGTTTCTAAGCTCCGGATTTCAAAAACACAGTTGCTTCTTCCACTTGCCTCCTATCAAATATGGCAAAGCTTCTGATACTCTCTCGCTGTACTCCCACGCTGCTTGTGTGTCAAATGTTCACTGCATTTCTTTTTCCCCTTGAGTATCTGGCTTTTCCTATTTCTTTTCTGTATTTGGCTCACTTAAACACAGTAAGCAGTTACTCGGCAACACAACTTAATCTTTTCTCCAAGACAATTGACGAGCTCTTGAGAGAGATACCTGAGATGAGATGAGTGAAGGCAAAGTCTCCAGCTCGCACACATCCAAAGTATTCGGACACTTAACCATGATTGAACATTGTCAGCTTTAGTCTTAGCCACTGTTATGATTTGGTTTATTGCAAGTCTTTGATGATTGTCTGTGGGAATTTATGTCCATTCAGTAAAAAACAACAACAACAACAACAACAACAACAACAAAACAAATGGGTGGTGTCTTATATATTCATTCCAATGCTGTTTGGTGGGGCTTAGGTCAGGGCTCTGTGCAGACCACTGAAATTTCTTATAACCAAGCTCAAGCTTTTCTTTGTGCTCAGGGGGGCCAGTAATGCTAGAACAATAAAGGTTCTTGTTCTAAACTGTTGATGCAAAGTTGAAAGCGTATTATTTCCTTTATGACCAGCAGCTTTACTGACAATGACGAGTCTTACCCTGCCGGTTGAATGTACAATTTAAGTTCCCAAAACCTTAGATCAGTGGGAAAGACATACATTGATTTGTTAAGTACCAGTAGAGTTTTGGGTCACCTCACAACAATGAAGTCTTGGGTTTGTTTTTCAGTTGTTTGCATGTTCTCCCCGTGTATGTGTGGGTTTCCTCTGGGAGCTCAGTTTTCTATAACAGTTCAATAACGTCCAGTCAAGTTAATTGTAGACATGAAATTTCCTAATAGGTAAATGTGTGTTCGACCTGCGATGGTCTGGCAACCTGTCCAGGGTGTTTGTGTGCCCCGCCCATTGAAGAGCTGGGATGGGCTCCAGCACCCAGCCTCCCTCTGCCAACCCAACCAAACCCTGATCGAATAAGCAGGTAACTGAGTGAGGAAGAAATGTGTAAATAAAAATCAGGTTTGAGGCAGTGGTAGCCTAGTGGGCAGAGTTTTGTATGACAGTTGAACCATACAATGGCTGACTGTGTCCTCTGACCCCAACTTTCAAACATGCTGAGATGTGTGGAAAATGTCATTGTACTGGACACGTGTGATAAATAAAGGCTTTAATCCTAATGTTTTGCTATGTTAACATGTTCTTTATGTGGATGCTATACATAGCCTAAAATTTAACCAAACCTTTCCTATTAACAACATTCTAGTACAAATGGGGATGATTATTTTTCAATTGGGAATTTTTTAAATGTTGTTTCCCATTATTTTAACTGCTCATAAATAACACTTTATTATGCACCAAACCTTTCCAATGGAAGAGAGTTCTTGCAAAATATAGCTTGGCATTATCTTGCTTAAACTATTAAGGACTTCCCTGAAAAAGACTAGAAGATGATCTACTCCTGAGAATCAGTGATGTATTCACAAATATGTAAATTACCCATGCTTCTTATCTGTGGAATTTTTCCTCTTTAACCTAAAGTACACAAAGTCTGTTATTTCCAAAAAATATTTGAAAGGTGTTCTCAGGTCAGCCCACAGTCTACATTTCCTCTTTGTTTCAGTCCACCTGGGCCCAACAAAGCTGTCTTAGGTGGACTGAGGTTCTGGCTTCCTCTTTGTGTGAGCTTAACTTGCATTTGTAGATACAGGACAGAACTGTGCTATGTGGTTATATTTATTACAGAAGAGAGTCGATTTTTATTGCAGCGCTGTCTAAGAGATTAAAGGTCACAGACAGTCAACATTGGTTTTTGACCTTGCCCTTTATGCATGGATATTTCTCTGGGTTTTCTGAACCTTTGACAATGTTATAGACTAGGCATAGAGAAGCTTGTGCAGTTGTGCTTAAGCAGCTGAGCCTTTTGTTAATGTGCCTTTAATAATCTGCATCATCTGTTTTGGATGTGTTTTTTTCTGACAGATTTTTCCTTTGAATGTTTTTTCCTACAGATTTTCTGTTCTTTAGATTTCCATGTCCCAAGTTATTGGAATGTATTGCTGGCATTGAACTAGAAAATCGGAATATGTCAATCAAAAATCTATAAAAAAGGGCTGAAGTATGTATATGTAGTAAATACTACACATACTACATGCTCCCACATACTGTTCAGTATAATATTGTGTACTTTAGGACGCACCAAGATTTTATAGAGCGTACTGCAAAATAAATAAATAAGTGAAAATATTGAGGGTCGAACAGAGAAGAGAAATAGATCACCTAAAGCTGGAAAAAAAATCCACACCAACATCCACATCATCAGGCTTCGGCAAACAAACATGTAAACACACATAAATGCCAAATCTACCTCATCTAACAGATACAATCTTGACAGATCTTCTTTCACTTCCTACAAATGCCACTAAGCCTTTCGACAACTTTAAAGGTTTATGTTTTGTGTAAGCTGTAGTTGAAAATTTTAGTGCTGAAAGTCGAACGAATTAAAGATGATGTTTATTTTTTACGTACATTAAAAAAAACTTTACTGTCTGCAGGGAAGAGATGTTTCATATTATCTTAAATTGAGCTGCAGCCCTACTATAAAATAATTAAGAAAATCTTTTTTTTAGTGTCATGGGTTTGGAATAGATGTAAAAGATGGGTTGAGTACCAAGATCAGGTAAATATCTTACCAGATGCTTCCCATCCACTTACATAGCTGTTTATTTAGGTTGTACTGGGAAAGTGGTTCATGTGCTTTTATTAGTTATGTAATCAGCTTTTCATTGCCAACATTGAATTATTCCTGTCAACTACACCCAGTTGGGGTCACCAGTGGATCATTCATGTGCCTATTTGATCTGGCCCAGGTTTTACACCGAATGCCCTCCATGACACAACATTTCTATCTATTCAAACTGACACCAAAGGTTCACAGATATGAAATTCATACTGATGAACCTGATAATAGTTTTTAATAAACTGTGTGGCTCTTCTGTCATGTAAATATGATTTGGCTTTTCAGAAAATGGGACATGGCATAAAAAACATGACCAACCTTATCAACAACCTTTCTACACAAACAACAGTATATATTATCACTGAGATCTAAACTGACATTTAATGTGATAAAGGATTTTCACCAGAATGCCTCTCAGCTTTGCGCAGTGTAAGAATGTACTGGATTCATGTTAATTATTTCAAGGTCAGATTTACCCTGCTTGAACAGGTCTACTGATCCTGTATTAATGACCAAGTACCGCTCACACCACCCGTTCTCACCAGGTAGTTGCTATGGCAACATGTGTTTGCTTTGAATCCGAAAGTGGTGTATAACATCAGAAAGATGCCGAAGTCCCATGCAGAAATAGACGTGTCAGTGCAATGATTACAACGAAAACAGAAATACTTAAACTTATCTGAATTTACAGGTAAGATTTACAATAGTTGAGTGAATAGTGGAAGAAACTAGACATTTTACATATTAGAACTGGGTTTGGGTAATTATTATTGATTTATCTATTTTTGATGATCATTTTGCCGCTTTTGTCTCCTAATTTTTGTCAGTCCACTACTGGGGACCCCAATGTGTCCAAGAAGGGGTTGACTTGACTGATACATGCACTCTCCGATGAGTGCACATTTAATGCATGGCAATTAGCATAACAACATAAAAAAAAACATTTGAAATGAGTTGTCTAAAGTTAAATCTGAACCACCCAGATTTAAGAAAGCGGTGTTGGAAGGTAAATTCCTCATAACTATTGTATTTACGACCTCTGCTGGCTGATTGATTGACGAGGATTAATGGTGTCTCTCCATACACAATGCTGATCCACATACGTACTCACCTCATGCATGTAAAAAGATGTAGATGGCCACTGCACATGTGTCGGAGGGAGGTGCGTCACAACATCTCAATCAGGGTAGAGGAAGTGTAATGCAATCAGGTGATTAGATCCATTAAAATCGGGAGAAGCAATAGGAGAAAAGGAATAAGTAAAATATATAAGATATAATAATATATGAGATATATAATATAACTTGATCATAGCCAATTATGGACACTTCTGGTAGCCTGGAGACTCGTTTGTATTTTGTTTTGAGCTGCCGTCTCTCCACAGTGCTGATAAGGTGTGATCGGGTAGGCTTGGTGATGAAATCCGTAATTTAGCTGCGAGACCCCAGCCTCATAAATGCTCATGGAAACTCCCTTTGGTCTCTCCATGATGAGGTTACACAGTGGGAGCTATATGGTCGTGATTACCTCTTTAGTCATGCTGCACCTTTATCACCCAATGACTAGACCTCCTGTCTCTCTCTCTTTTTTCTTTCCACTTCTATTCCACTCTGTCAAGAAATTAATCGTTTTACAGCACAGATGAAACACAGTAATCAGCACAGAAAACCTAATGATTTCTCCTTGGCTGTAGCAATGTGGATTTCTTCTCGCCAGTTGAGGGATTTGCTACTGAGATAATGGAGGAGCGTGGTGAGTTTACCTGAATTGTCTTCCCGAAAAAGGTTATGGATAGACAATCAATGAAGGAGGGGCAACATTCAAACAATCAAAGCCTTGTCTCCTTCTTAGTGTCTGTTGCTACGAAGTGTGTGACTGTGTGTATTTCAAGTATTATTGAAGAATTTAATCAAATCTCAAAGGATTGTCTGTTAGGCTAGTTAGGGTCGACTTGCAGATTAACCTCATTGGGTCAAGAGATGTGAAGGGCTGATGTGAACCAACATCCCAAAGAACATCTTGTAATTGTAGTAAATTCTAGCCTGTCTCTGCGTTCATGGGCCCCCATAATGCTCTGTGACAGGATTTTTAAAACCTTTTTTAAAGCAACTCACATTTTATCCATGAATTTTCACAGAGGCAACACAAATGATGTATCAACGCTCAGGTGGCACAGCAGTAAAAGATGCTAGGACACCCGAGCTTGGATTTCAAATACATCATATCGAGTCTCAGCTCTGCCATCCGACTGGACTGGGATGTGCGACAGTCTTGCTGTCTTCAATCGAGACAGCTTTGAAAGACAGAGGAAGCATAATGGAATTGGGTACAATTTTGACGTGCTAAAGATTAGGAGGAAAATGCAAAGTACCACTGAACGAGATGCCTATTAAAACATTCATGCCAACCTGGTTGCACTGCGATGTACAAGATGTAGTGTAAGGCCTCCACATGGGGTTTAAACATGTATAAGTTCCATTTGTGTTTATGTGCCTATTAGAGTTTGTTTTTTTCACTTTATTATAATATTCTGTGACATACTGTGTTCTTCTCGAGATTCCTGCAAAGCTTCGAGGTTTGAGATTTATGAGTAAAAATGTAATATAGTTAGGAAAATTCATCCTAATTATGTTCACTACTGGTCTGAGACTTTTGGCCTCTGCTGTAGCATTTAAATTACATCTAGTTTGGTAAATTAATTGCACGTATCCACAAGATTCTTCAATCTTACAGTTAAAAACTATGTCTTGTCTTATGTGGATTTAACTTTGATTACATGTGAATGGTTGGATGATTTGGTTAAAAATTCTGTATTACATAAAGTCACCTCACAGAAAAATGGTTTCGGGTTTGATTCCCAGATTGAGCGGTCCGAGTCCCTTCTGTGTGATGTTTGCATGTTCTCTGTTGTATATGTGGTAGTTTTCTCCATGAGCTCCGGTTTTCTAACACCGTTTAAAGACATTTGAGGTGAAATAGAGATACTAAATTTTAACTACCTGTCCTATCATGAATGTAACCCATAAAAGTGTGTAAAACAGGATGTTCAAATCCTAATAAATATTTTTTAGTTTAATAAAGTTTAATATTTTCTTCATTATAATGCAGACAATTTGGTTAAACTATACAAGTTAATGTGGATTAAAGGTTATTAACCTTTTTTGAGGATTTCTGATTGTGCTGTGTATGTTTGTAAATGAAATACCCCACCCCCTAATCCCAAGATTTTCTTTGTTGGAACATAAAATATGATCTAATCCCTACAGCCATGAAAGATCACGATCAACTTAAATAATCAAAACAGACTTGACAGTTTTTTTTTCAATTCTTATTAGAATTATGATCATTTTTTTTAAACAAGTTGGATACATCTATTAGGATGCTTGTGTTTTTGAGGGAACTGTCAGACTGAAGTATCCTTTTTCATTTATCTCTTTTTGCCTCCAGTCTCACCTCCAAAAATAAATAGGATTGGGCGTTTTCATGACCTTGCTGGGGCTAAGAGGCTTTACTAAGTAACATTGTATAAGCAAACAATAAAGGCTGCTTATTGCAGTACTGTCTGATATTGTCTTGTGTGTGACTTTCTTTCTTCTAATCACTTAGGAACCCAGAAGTGATCTTACTTTAGCAAGCCAACAACATTTGTAATTGGTCTCATCTCCTAGGGGGTAGATTTTCCCTGAGCTCGTTCATAATCGCATTACACTCAAGGAGTCACAATAAGGAGAGCAGGCTCTGTTCTAAAATCCTGTGCTTCTCAAAACAATAGGGGTCATTTTGAGGCAGTGATTGCTTCTTTGAAATGCCGGTTATAGATAGATAGATAGATACTTTATTGATCCCGAGGGAAATTTTTGGCCTCCAGTAGCTGAACAGCATAAGAATATACATTAATACAAATAAAGTAGGTGTACAATATGCATATATACAATATATAGAATGAATACAAAATCTGTGCAAATTGTGCATGTTACATTAACCATAAAATAATTCTATAAAATAAGTATACATAACCAGCATTATTGTTACTATTCTTATGAACATTATTAACAGAAAGAAGTGTTGGTCTGTTGTTATACTTACATTATATCCAGTGTATCAGTTGAGGGAATATTTATGGAAAATATTATAGTATCATATACATAATTAGTAAATATACATACATGTTCACATAAATGTATATCTACATATATGTATACACATAATGATACTACTACTGTAGTAATACTACTACTATGTTGTTGTTCATAGTAACAGTGTTCTGTATGCACATCATCATATGTATATCATATTTAACTCCCTAAAATAAAATAAGAAAAAAGGATTTGTAGAAATGCAGAGATATTATAGATTTTAGTTTAAATAGTTATTAATCAGCTACATCACACTGCAAATAAACAAAGAAAATAAATGTAGTAATTTTGCGTAGTAGAGTAAC
Organism: Microcambeva bendego; assembly: GCA_034509265.1. Taxonomy (NCBI): domain Eukaryota; kingdom Metazoa; phylum Chordata; class Actinopteri; order Siluriformes; family Trichomycteridae; genus Microcambeva; species Microcambeva bendego. The sequence continues at coordinate 7,003,266 of JAYDZG010000043.1, forward strand.
ATGATATTTCATTAATACTAATCTTTACAAGTTAAACTAAAGTTTGGTTACTGCTTGATTAAACCAGCTGGAAAACAAAAATCTCGAAGAAAAGGTTCATCACACTGAGTGTGCGATGTATTAAAAAAATGTATATAAAAACTTGCTTTAATCAAGTTTCCCTAAAATTTGATGTGTTGGGGTTTGGGCTCCAGGGTTTGTCTGGAAATTCAGCAAATAAAGTCATTTAGTTTAAAGGTT
>JAYDZG010000043.1:7009656-7021391 GCA_034509265.1 Microcambeva bendego
TTTAAACTTTATGATAAATCAACACACTTCTCATTATCAATTGGTCAGTTCTTCTGACCATTTTGTTTTTTTTAGATTAGAGATGTTGACATTAAATGTGAAAGGATGGTGTTTAATGGTGACGTTTAAATCATGACAGAACAGGGCAAGAGGTGGCTAAGTGGGTAGCACTGTCACCTCACAACAATAAGGTCTCGGTGTGATCCCCAAGTGAGACAGTTTGGGCCAGATTCGGGCACTGGCAGGGATACTAGACTACGTCAAACCAAAAATTGCAGGAGTCGAACCCGTAATCTTCAGACTTCGGGTGCTGGCTCTGTCGATGCTCAACCCGGTGTGTCAAGCGGGTATGACAAGCATGTAGAAACAGAGGCATCTGCAGAGCCTGGAGGAGGCAGGGTTATCGCAGCCACCACTAATCAATGCTGCTTAGGGGAGAAAACACACATACACAGTGCAGCCCATTGCCTGTGGAACAACTGTGTGCACTTTGCCTTAAAATATAATTGAAAATAAAATAAATAAATCTACACACCTCCGGCCTCCTGACCATACACCAGCCGGACCAGTGGATACCCTCTGGCTCTAAGAAACATGGAGGATAATGCAAGTTAAAAGGCGGGCATAAACGCCATGATGAACAAAAAGGTGCGATGACTGCGAGGACAGGTGCAAGTCGTCAGCCTTGATTAGATTGCATCCCCTATAAAAACCCTATGTGGGGCGTGATCTGTATCTCTGACGGTGCCGGAAAATGAATTCAGTAGGGCCCTGGACATTAATCATGATACCTTTAAATACAAGGCATCTGGTTAGCACCATGTGAAGTTCGATAGGATAAATACAGTAGGACGGTTAGACCTGAACTGGTTCATTATCGAACATACTAAGAGATTTCCGGAGGGTGAAGTTGAATGTCTTCTTTCTGACACATGCCAAAGCGAATCAAAGAGAACAAAGACACAGGAAATGTCACCCCAGCAAGCAACAAGACGACTTTCTTCATGCTTGCTTTTGCTTCCTGTCCTGTGGGAGTCTCTCGCGCTTTAAAGGGAGTTGCTTTGGCATTCTGTGACCTTGACCAGTTTGCTGAGCTCTCATCAGTCTCCCTAGGTTTCCTTTGTCTGTTTTTTTGTTCCCTCCCTCCTGTTGCCTCGGCTCATTGTTTCAGCACTGTTACCTGCTCATTCTCTGCTAATGGAGAATGAAATGTATGCAGCTCAAAAGGTTGCTGAATAATGTGGAGTCAGAATGCAGGGACGACTTGATGAAACGCACCGCCTTTACTAATAACATTCATTTTGAGAACAATTTCGAATATCGGGGCATTTAATTGGAGTAACGTGTGTGTGTGTGTGTGTGTGTGTGTGTGTGTGTGTGTGTGTGTGTTATGGGCTGTTGTGTGTTTTATAGACATTAAAGGAAGTGAATTAGGTGGAGAAAGACACTCAGGAAACACAATCATGCTGTAATGTGTTGTGAATATGTGCTACTTAACCTCTTAAGCCATGCTACATTAGCTTTTTTGTCAGCAACATTTTTCGCTTATTCACTCATACTAATACTAACCACTTCTATGTGCAACTGGAGAGGGCACAATGTCTCGGTGGGTAGCTCCAAGTCTCATCTCACAGCAAGAAGGTCCTGGGTGTGATTTCCAGATGGAGCAGTCCAAGTTATTTCTGTGTGGACAGGTACACTGCCAAACAAAAGCGCTGGGGTGCTGCAGTGATCTATTATGCTAGCTCAAATTCTGTTAACAGGGACATCAGTTGCTTTGATTATACTCACTTGTGTAAAGGAATAAAGAGTATTGTAATATGCAAGTAGGTCGGCATGGTGGCATCATAGCAAGAAGTCCCAGGGTTAGATCCCCTTAAAGTTTGTATGTTCTCCACTTATTTGCGAGGGTTTCCTCTCACAATCAAAAAACGAGCAGCCAGGTTAATTATAGACACTGAATTGTCCTATTGGTACCTAGTCACTAGGATGCATAAACCACTGTAGTGTTGATCCCAAGGTATAAATAGATAGATAAATTTGGAGTGTTGTGTCAGGAAGTTTCATTCGGCAAAAAAACGATGCCAAATCAATACGGTATAAAGGAGCAGCCGAAAACAAACAAACAAAAATATTATGCAAGTAATCTGTTGTACTTGGCTCAATACAATTACTTGCCACAAATCAGAGAAAGCTGAAACGGTGTTGAAAATGCAAATTAAAAACACAGACTTCTTACATAGGATAGGATAGGATAGGCTAGGCTAGCATAGGATAGTCATTACACATATAAAGCTGTACAGTACAACACAATTCGTTCTTTGCATATCTTGGCCTATATTATTATAGGTGTCAACGTTCTGGGTCAGCCATTGTGCAGTGGATTTGAACCAACAATCTTCCAGTTGATAGCCCAAAGCTCTTCTCACTAGGCTATCACCACCCCGACATATTCTTGCAAATATGTCATAAGGTGTGCCACCGTGTGTGATTGTCAGTGTCACATTATTGGATCAAAAACTTCCCGACATTGTTACCTGTAGGCAGGCAGGCAGCCCAGTCCAACACTCACATTCTCTTCTTCCACTGTCATCTCTTTGTCTGCTTGGTTTAGCATTGTTGTCTTGTAATGTATGGACTAACCTGAAAAAGATGTCATCTTGAAGGCAGCATATGGTCATCAAAGAAGTGTGAATTACCTCTGCCAAGGGCAATTACACAAACCCCATTATTATGACATATTATTGAGTAAATTAGCAAACATGGCAATAATTTAAAATCGTAAAATGAACATAAACACTGGAAGCAGAACCTGTATTCAGAAATTAGATTTTTAAGGTACCTGAAAGCAAACAGTCCATTACAAGCAATAATTAGACATGCCTGTTAACAGATGGACATGCATGTGCATATATTAAAGAGCTTTCAGGCATTGCTAGTGTTTTTATTATTGTAATGCTATGGGTTAGGATGAGACAAGAGAGTAGCAGATACACACACAGATGCACAGACCAAAAAGTTTAATAATAACAGAAAAGACTAGACAACAAACTAACATGTGAACCAACTGCTAATCTAACTGCTCAACTAAACACACATGAATTAAGCTAAATGCTAAACCAAATCCTAAACCTAATCTAAATATGAACTATGCTAAAGCTACATTAAAGGATAATGCTAATTGCTTAGTTAAATGCTAATCTAAACATGAACATACTTCTACTTCTACGCATGACCATGATTAATCTGGCCAACATGAACATGACACCAAAGTATCGTGACAAGGTAAACAAAGTAAAAGCCAAAATAGTCTCCTGCCTTCTTAAATGCCCCCAGCTCAGACAAGGTATAGCTGTGTCTTAGAACACTCTTTTTCAGATTTTAGAACACAAGTAGCTAGAGACCAATCACAAAATGGGTGTGGCTGGTGCACATAGAGCATGCTCTGGGAACACAGGGTCTGAATCCAGGACAATGATATGATCATGAGTAGATTTCTTAGCAGAATACTGGAACATGATGCAAAATATATAAATTGTTTGGTTTAAAATTGATTAGTTTGTCCATTGCAGATGTTTTGTCCTGTTACTGTATCTACAAATTGTGTCTACACACACACACACACACACACACACACACACTCACACACACACACACAACTTTTTAATGTATTGCCAACCACTGCAGATCTTTTGCCATTTAGTATTTAAGGGAGGACACACACACACGCTATTTAAGGTACAAGTTAATTACTTTTATGCTTTAGTTGGCACCAAACTATGTATCAAGTGGATTTTTACAACCAGTTGTCTGATTTATATTCTCTCTCAAGGGCAATCTTTCTCCACAGGAATCATGAAGAAAGAAAGGCACCTTAAGGCTGCATTCGTCACGTTTTAACATTATGATCCCCAAACTGCTGCGATGAGACAATCAGATGCACACACACACACACACACACACTATGGTGGTTTGGGTATGTGTTATAACTGTAATGGAATAGTTTAGAGCCAAAATCATCATCATTTTGGGACAAATTAGCAGATATTTTAAAAAGGAAGAGAAGGAACAGTACATACATTGGTAAAATTAAGGATAAAAGAATTCACTCTATTTATAAAGAATTTCAAAAACAAATGTCATCACATTTCTATCAAGCCACATTACTTTGTGATGCATTTTCCGCAGTGTTGTAGTTTTTTAGTTCCTTTAGCAAAAATTAAGCACGTAGCCACTGATGCAGCGCTGCTTTCACATCATGACCTGAAAATCTGCTTCCCCTTAAAGGTTTTTTTAGCATCCAAAAAGGGTAAAAAATGATGGGGCTAAATCCGGACTATAATGTTTCTCAGAAACCTGTGTAACAATAAATCCAGTTGTTTATATTAAACACCAAACACGAAATCTTGATTGGTGTTGCAGAGGACTTGGTGTTGCTACCAACCCATTGTGAAAAGCCAGCAATTCATTGTTTGCCAAAGAAATATATTTGTACTAATTGTGACAACTAGGGGCAGTTAATCCACGTAATTTAAAGAAAGTCAATGCGGACACTTGGAGAACATGCAAAATTCACAGCCAGTGATTCGAGGTGGGAATTAAACATGGAATCACAGGAATCACTTCCTTTTTCATCTTATCCGACATGCAGTCTGGACCTTACAGAGATTTTATTGAGTTCTGCTCAGTGACACCTTTTTAAGGAAAGCTGACTGATTAGCCTCCAACCATAACTGCCCTTTGAAATAATTACTTTCATATTGTAATATGCCTAGTAACACACACACACACACAAACACACATGCAGTATATCATAAAAAAGGCCTCTGAAATTCCACCACAGATTGAAGCTTTATATCAGCCCACAGCTGTCTCTTCTCCACTGAAAAGCCACAGAGAGCTTTTATTTCCTCTATAATTACAGAACTGTGATACTCAACCATTTAGAAGCAGTTTTACTATCATTGGGTCTCAAAAGGGATAAAAGAGAGTACGGATATTTTGCCATAAAATCTGTGGCGTGCGAAACCTCATACTCTGAGGCGGTTCTAGAGTTTTTTTTTTAAAATCAAGAGCCACGAAGGGGTCGTAGTCAATTTACAGGGGCCAAAGATATTCTCTACATTCGAGTGTAATTTTTGTTTAGCAAGCTTTATACATATTTAACCAGCCATAACTTGTTTGGTGTTGGTTTTACAGCCCCCTGTAATAAATGAGACACACATACATAGGATTTACTTTGTAAATAGTCGATAAGTCTCTGAGATCAAGTAATAAGTCTGACCAGGAAAATCATCCAGTGACACAGAGAAGAAGAGTCATTTCTGTTCATTTTCTTTACTCTTCTTTTATGTCCATATACCAAGCAATCTAATCCTTCTTATGATGTGGACATTTTATCTAATATTTAATACAATCATCAGCTAGTTAGTAGCTTTGAAGCTCCGTAGCATTAGACAGAGTAAAGCCACAGCATGTAAATCTTTATTGAAATATCAGACATGGTAATTTGTAGTTTACCAAGAGGTTTGTGTGGTTGGTAAATATGATGGTATTGGTAAGTCACAGTGGCCTGGAAGCTCTTTGCACATCTGTGTATGAATAGACAAGAAATAGTGGGATGTTTCTGTCTCTTATAGTAAGTTTTTCAACAGTGTCAATACAACTGCTTAATAGTCTTTCACTATTATTTAGACGAATACTACATATTTAGTAAAATTTCTGATGTTTTATAGTTTTTAGTGGGTTGACCTTAATGTTGACCAAATAAGGTAATCAGACAGTTTATCAAGGGTTTGAGTCATTTTCTGTGTTTACTGGGACATTGGTAGTCTAGTGGGTAGAGCTTTTAGCTATCCATTGCAAGGTTGAGAGTTGGAATCCCAGAATTAACCATACAGTCTACTGTTTCTTAACTGTTTTCGCATATCGACTCCCTTTTCAGTGGCCAAGCAGGCTGTAACCCCTGCCACAGCTACATGAGGAGGCATTATTGATAAATCCTGAAAAGGTCTTAGACTCAGAGGCCTTTAGCCTTCTTAGGTCTTATTCAACTAAACAAATACACAGTGAAATATTTTTTTTAAATTTAACAGTTCAAAACAAATATTAAACTGTAACAGAACAAATAGCACGCATAACAGAACTAACATTAAATATTTATCTGAATTATCGGAAAAAGTATTTTGGGAATTCTCCATTGGTGTTCATTTCCATGACAGTGTATTTAATTACAATTCACAAGCAATTAAGCAATAGATTGAGAAATAGAACACACTTAAACAACTTCTGTTCACACAGTGCCAAAACAACTTACCAAGGTTCGGTAATTAACCCTTTCATGTGTAAACATATTTAAAATTAAGTAAAAAATTTTTTTTCATGAAACCAGTGCTTACAAAAAGTTCTTAGATACATATTACATAAGCATAATCTGTCATCATCTGAATGGAAGCTTTGTGTTGCAAACTTGCAACAATGGACATTAAGAGGTAAATAATTGTACATGTCATAAGTACTTTTTTGATTTAATGATTGTTAAATGAATTACTTTAAAATAAATAATTAGTATACTATTAATAAATTATTATACTAAAATAAATATAATTATATGTAATATATATTAATAAAATATTTTTGAAACCTTCCCCGGTTGGGAACCACTGGTGTAGATGGACGATCTGCTGTGGCGACCCCTAATGGGAGCAACCGAATTGAATCATTCATTTATATCCCCCACTGGTTGTAAATATATTTTCTATAGCTGTTTTATGTGTCAGTTCTTTCTGAGTGATTCATGCATATTTTAGCACAGCCTTGGTTTTGCCTGTAGCGAATGAATGGTGTAATCTCAGTTTGATTTCTCATCCATTATTAAGATGAAACTTTTACCTGCATGTGTTAGTCTTTGCTGTACTCCCTACTGACACGCCTCACTTCTGCAAATGAGATTCATCTTTGCCAACAAACAAATCAATTCAGTCACTTACGCGGCATGTCTTTATAGATGCTTTCCATCACAGTCTCTTTTTTCCTACCGTCCCCAGAGCTGTGAAGTGCAGATTTTATTTAGGGATGAACTTGAAATCGGGCTTTCTTCTTCCTGCTTTTTTGTTTGAGAGCATCCGACTTATTGACATGCAGCTCTATACTGTAGGAAAGATAACTGGCACAAGATACTCCTCTGGCACTGGAAGAAAAGAGAAGAGCAGGAAAACAGCAGAACATGGTTCTGGATGTTGGGAATCGTGCCAGTTTGCCGGTGTGGCTGATTGGTGCACTCAGTGGGTAAACAGCACTCGATCAGCCTGTCCCTTTGTGTGTAAGTGTGTGTGTCACGCTGATCAGGGCAGGATACGAATGTTGCACAGTAGGCCTGACACTGATTGGCACAGCTGGCATTAAGTAAAATGATGCTGCAACTGTATGTGTGTTGTTTCATTACACAGCACATGCTAACATCATAACATTTCTTAAATGTGTGGACAAGTGGAGCATTGTGCTTTGTGAGCTCAGGTGTCCCGTAGTTGTATTGCTCAGTGGTGTAGAATCCTCCAGCGGCACCGCCACATCGCCCCATTGTATTTTTGTTTAATCCCCCAAGTAAGAAAACCAATTCAGTGTGGATTTGCATCTTCTTCTCATGTTGTCTAGGTACCTAGGTACTTAGCCACTTGGATGCATAAAGCAGTGCATTGTAGTGTCGGTCCCATGCCCGGATAAATAGGGGGGGGGGGGATGGGTTGTTTCAGGAAGGGCATCCGGTGTAAAAAGTAAGCCAAATCAATGATGGTGATCACAATCCACTGTTGCAACTCCTAACAGGAGCAGCCAAAAACAGTTAGAGGCACAGCATGTAGATATAATAAGTGCCACAGAGCAAACAGGAGACCTTTCAGTCTTTGTCTGTAAAGAGTTTAACAAAACCTAATATCCGGGCTACAAAGATGAGAGGTTTAGTAATTGTCAACTAGTCAGCACACGTCTCTCTGTTTACATGAATGATAGGCTTTGTTTTGTCATGAGGCTCACTATGTTTTCTGAGTTTTATGCCTAATTATCTCGTGCCTTTGATTGAGCTCTATATTTTGCATTCCAGCCTAAATCCTCATTTAAAATGTTTTACTTACTTTTTCTAAAGATATTTTATTTTAGTTTTTCATGTTCTTATTTTTAAAAAGAGCGTTATCTCTCTTGTTTTAAACTCTCTTGTCTTTAAACAGTAACTATGCACAACTTTCTGAGGTTCTAGATCTCAAGAATCTTTTAATGCTTTTATTTTCCTGAAGTTAAGAACGCTGAATTGCCACTGTGTATGAAAGGTGCTATACTAAAAACTTTCCTTGCCTTAATTTTTGCAAGTTCTAGTGATGAGCTATGACTTTTTTATTTAAAGAATGTATTATTCAGGACCAATATCAAAATAGAAAATAGCTTACACTGGATTTTTTACATGAGCCATCTGTCCCAGCCCAGCACCACTAATGATTAGCCAGCATTTAACAGAGAGTAATAAATACTATACTGAAAACTCCACATACAAGGTATTACTAAGGTATTAATATTTATTTACAGGTTGTACATTTCTTGTTTATATATCTGTTTATGTTGTTCATTTACTGTTCATCTTGTGTGCATGTTTTGTGACCTTTTGTGGCACCTTTCGGAAAAATAGAATTGTATGGGCCAGTTAAATTAATACTTCACTGTGTTTAACTTATAACAAGTGTAGACTGGCTGTTATAAATTGCTTTTAAAGATTGTGATTTAGTGTGTAATGCTCTGTAACAAACTGGGGTTGAACATCTGCCTTGCACTGAGTATTTAGGACTGGCTTCAGATCCTTTGCTCTGATTTTGATCTAGAAAAAACCCAATGCAGTTACTGCCACACCACGGGCTGCTTGGGCAGGACAGTTTCTTAGATACGTTCTTATCAGTGAGCAGTTTAATAGATGTGCATGTTGATAAAGGGCATGTTGCGGGTGATTTATTAAGGATTAATGCGTATATGATAACACAAGCATTAAATCCATTAAAACTTTCTGATCATTAGTCAGCAATTAACAGCCAATCTACAAGCTTAAAGCATCTTATTAAAATATAAAACACATCACTGAGTTTCATATCGACAAATCACAAGCTTTATTTAATGAAAACTAGCGTAACAAAGTGTGCAGAGCAGAAATCAAGAGCAGTATGACGACATTGTCTTCTCTGGGCTGGTTGGGATCTTCTTGCAAGACATGTGACATGTAATGCAGGTAGAAATGTCCCTCATTGGTGGATAAGCCTACCCAGGACTACCCGGGCCCCCTAATTACCCAGACTTAAAGCCAATTGAGTTTTGCTCTTTGGATTCTCCTAATCCCCCTATAGAAGAAGTGGGATGCACTAAAGTCAGCATGGCTCTAGACACTTGTGATAACATACCAGGACTCGTTTGTGCTGCACATGGCAGTTACTCTGGATATTAGCTAGTGGTCCTAATAATGTGACTTAGGAGTGTGGTTGGTATGCTAAAGCTCTACCTGACGTTGTTGTTAATATAAGATAATAAGCTCATGAGTTATGGGTCATCCCTTATGTGTGGACATGATGATGCAAAATAATTTCATAATGAATTATGTAACAAAATAAAAACCTTAAACTTGCATTCAGGCTTTGCACTGATGTAAAACATTTTGATTCTTCACAGTTATGCACAGTTCAGGACTTCATATTAGTTTAATTTATAAAAATCGAATCAACTGAATAAGAATGTAAATCAGACTAAGGGTGGGTTAGTCTTAAATAATCTTACTACTGTGCCGCTCTCTGCGTCAACTGTTAAAAAATCTACCCTTCTCTTACATTAAATTATGTTTTAATGTTAATTTAAGATTATATTGGCTCTAATGACCAGATTGGATATAAGAGAGAAAATATTTAATCTGATCCAATACTATTGATTAATGGAAAAAAGAAACCAAACTTTAAATCCACATTTTCTACATAATTCCACATTTTCCACATTTACAATAATAAAACCAACACTGGACACAGTAACTAAAACTTCCTTTCCATTTCCCTCCCACTCCTCCTACCAGCTCAGAATAGGTTCTCATTTTTTATACTTAAGTGTTTATTTAGATTTTCTTCATAATATGATATAATATCATATACTTGGAGAAAGTTTGGAACAAAATCTTTACAACATTACAAGAAGACAGAAGTAAAAAAAGTAAGAAATGAAAGGAGGGGTACAAAAACCAGTGCTCTTCACATATGGTATACATAATTTTAAAAACTCTATAAATGCATCTATACATACATACATACATCTTAACGAGACAGTACCTTTTTATACTGACATATACTGAAACTATATTCATCTTAAATCAGCTAAACAAATGATATATTATGTTCCATCAGTTTGAAATTGTTGCTTAGTTGTTAAAGAGGAGAAATTATGGTGTTGGATTGGTGTTGGAATCAGCAGATATTCAATTTGCAGAATTGGTACTGTACATAAAAAAGTGGTATCAAGCCAGCCCTAATAATTACATACAAATTACTAGATCAAAGGGTGCTCAAATGGTGGGGTAGTAATTTACAATCACCCACAAATAATGGGATCCAGTGTTGGACATCTACATATAAACACTGACCCTGTGATATGGATTGATGTGTTGTCCAGGGTGTGTTTCTGCATCATGCATAATAAGGTTTTATTAAAAATTGTTTTATTTCATTTTTTAATTTCATTTAGTGTTCAAATTCTCTGTTAGTTCAAAAGTCTGTAAATGATCTGTGGGAAAACAAACAAAAATAAGTGTTAAAATCACTGAAGAAATTACTTCACTGAAGAAATTATTTCAGTGAGCAGGAAGACGAAACAACATGCAGGTGTTATACATTTAATGTGATTTGTCTCAGTTTTCTGGAGCCTGCTTCAAATGATTGTTAGTATTTATTTTTTAAAAGATTTGATAGCCTTTTTTGTTTTTTGTTTTGAGCTCTATAGTATTCTGCTTCTGTTGTAGCCTCTCTAATATGTCTTGAATATGCAACATCATTAATGATTACACATCTCACAAGTGGATTTGTACACATGCAAATCCTTAGTAAACAAGAAACTGTCAGTGAGTCATGTACTAACAATGCAACAGTGCCTGAACTGTGATTAAAATAATAAGTAATGACTTAACAGACTCATTCTAGTTTCTGATCACTATTTATGGGATTTATCCAAGAAACATGCTGGAAATAGGCAACAACATTGTTTTCACTAATATAAAAATACTACGAATAGAAGAGGGTTTTCAATCTTAGGGCCTCGACAACCCTCACCCGGAAAACATTGCAAAATCTTTTGAGAAGCTGAAATTATATATTAAATATATGTGCACATTATGCACAAAATGCATTTTGCTGATTTACGTATTCACGTCAAAAAGATAATACAGCCCTACATTATTCAATGCGACGACTGAGCCCATTTCTGCACATTATCGAAATTTGTGGTTCAATATCAGTTACAGCTAGTCGTAAAATCTAAGCGGTACTTGCTTTTGATGTAGATGAGAGCAGAAAGCATTGCTTCACAGAGCCAAGTTGAGACAGAAGTACATAAATTGCTAAGTTCACTTGTTCAGGATACTCTTCTTAGACTGACAGCCTAAACTAAACTAAACTAAACTAAACTAAACTAAACTAAACTAAACTAAACTAAACTAAACTAAACTAAACTAAACT
>JAYDZG010000043.1:7050101-7061660 GCA_034509265.1 Microcambeva bendego
AAAAAAACATGTTTGAGTGTAAATGTAGTTGTCAAATAAATTGGCTGCTCAAAAGTTAGTATTTTGCACTCATTTCTTTTTTTTTTGTTGAGCGCTATTTAAAACCTTCTTATGGTCGGATAGGGAAAAATGCAAATTCTTGCAATTTTTAACTGGTCTTGAGATTTTGATCAGGAGTGTATATGAATAAGAGTTCAAATAAAAGGCAAATAAGAAATCAAACTGTTAAAGCTTCGGAAAGTATATTAGATTTGCACTTGGGTGAAATGCTTATTAGCCTTTTCATCCAAAGTGGTGAGAGTAATGACTAAGCCTAACACTTAAAAAATACACAGGATTTTCCATGACAATGGTGTAATAGCCTCTCTGTTCTTGAGGTTAGCTAATTAAGCAGACTTTAAAGCCTTCCTCATGTCTTGCTCATTTTCTTTTTCTTCCAAAGTCCTCCTGCAAATAAGCACACCACTTATTTTATCTGAAGTCTTGAAGTTTTTTCTTACTACTAGAATGGCGTCATAATTAAATTGTACTTTTGTAAACAAAAGATGCACTGCTGATGTTGTTTCAGTTCAAAATGAATTCAAGGTTCCTGTTTTTGTAGGATTGTGTACAGGTCCGGCCCTTGTGTGTGTGTGGGGGCTTGCCCCGCCAAGCCTAACGTAAGAAAAGGCTAGATTTTTATAATTAGAACCAACCAAAAAACATGTTTTGCTGTTCAGTGTGGAGTTATTTCTTCGCTTTAAAAATAAAAATGTAAGTATAATAACACACAAAACTAAGTCTAGAAGAACTCGCTATTTCAATGCATCTCTGTAAGGAATCAGATGACTGAATGTAGTGACTTATGCTCTAGAGCATAAGCGTGTCAATAGTAAATAACATGATTGCCTATGCTGGGGTTCAAATCAAATGTGGGAATACCTGTTTTTGTATTTCATTTATAATTCAATGAACTCTCATTTATAAACATTTGATTCAATAACCATTTGATTGTCTTATCGAAAAAAGGTAATATATACAGTAAACCCCTGACTTTTAAGCGAGGGTTGTGTTCCAGATTTTAGACATAGTACAAAATACCTAATTATGCCTATTTTTATAGTTTAAACACATAGAATCAGTGAAGAGTCATTTCTTCCCCTTGAATGTTTTTTTGGAAAGCAGTGAACCAATCACAGAATTTAGGGAGCAGCAGCTGTCTTAACAACCAATCAGAGTGGCTGATTCAGAGTTATAGGCAGGAGGTAAGGCTTAGAAACTATGTTGGTTCATTTACTCACTTTCTAAGGACACGTAAAATAGTCGTTTTTAGTAGTGAAAGGTATTGGAACTGTGAGTTGTCGGAATGACCAAGGCTCTCAAGCTCTGTGTTCATGCAAACAGAGTCTTCTGCTTTTGTTAAAATTAAAATGGGGTATTCTCTGAAATAACAGCACTCAATATGTTGGTTTTCTTTTCAGCTAAAAACACTTTAGCAATCTCTTTTACATTATTACACCACTTACCACAGACTCGTATCACTGTACACATGTTACCCCTATGTGTGTACCACCTTTAATGCAAGTGCATATTCTTTGATGTAAGTACAGTAAATTAAAAGCATAAAAATGCATGATTTTTTTTTTAATGCGACAATAAAACCATAAAAAGTATAAATATTGTCGCATGGTGGCTTAGTGGGTAGCACTGTCGCCTCACAGCAAGAAGGTCCTGGGTTTGATCCCCAGGTGGGTCAACCTAGGTCCTTTCTGTAGAGAGTTTGCATGCTGTGTGTACGCATGGGTTTCCTCTGGGTACTCTGGTTTCCTCCCACAGTCCAAAAACATGCCACCAGATTAATTGTAAACACTAAATTGTGCTGTATGTATCTAGCCACTAGGATGCACAGACCAGTGTATTATGTTGCTTGTCCAAAGCCAGATAAATAGGAGGGTTGTGACAGGAGAAGTGTCAGGTGTAAAAACGGTGCCAGATCAATGAGGCCCCCCGGCAAAGTCTAGCTATACAACTAGTCTAGCTATACAAATCCTCTATTATTGAAGAGGTACAAAGTCCCACAGGCATACAGTACTTATGAGCAGCCTTCTTAAAAAGTGGTTGTTGTTGTACCTGAAAATATCACACAGAGGTCACTCTATTGTATTAAAGCTTATTTTTGAAATTAAATGTTCAGCAAGCTCACGCTGAGGTGTACTCATGCTGTCGGCTTTATAGTGTAAATGCACCATCCTAATGGACCAACAGCAACTGTGGAACACTTTATATTCTGACTTATTTCAATCAAAAGCTACATTAACTTCTACATCAATTTGAGCCACAGTAACTTGTCTGTTGGATCGATCCAGACTCCCCATGTTCATCAATGAACCTTGGCCAGCTATGACCCTGTCGCAGGTTTAACACTGTTCCTTCCTTGGATCACTTTTAATAAATACTGACCACTGCAGCATGGAAACACCCCACAAAAGCTACAGGTTTGGGGATGCTCTGACCCAGTCGTATAGCCATTTAAACTGGGTCCTTGTCAAACTCATATCAAGCTTCACCTTCAACTTTGAGGATAAAATGTTCTTTTGCTGCCTAATGTGTCCCACCCACTGACATGTGCCATGATGAAGAGATAATCAGTGTTGTTCACTTTTCCTTGTACGGTGGTCATAACTCTATCAGATTAAATTTGATGTTTTTTGTACACTTCTTTCTTAACTTAAATGTTTGTGTTTTAAGGTACAACCCGGCTGCCGAGAGAGGGTGAGGTACCAGGAGTGGACTATAACTTCATCAGTGTTAGCGATTTCCGGATCCTGGAGGAAAGTGGTCTACTTCTGGAGAGTGGAACTTACGATGGTAAGAAGCATGAGATGGAAACCCTCAAATGTAAACCCTGAGATGTAAACCATCTGAAAATGGTTTTAGTGTTTATCACTAGATAAAAAAAATATTCCTGTCCATTTTATTTGTCTGGGCTTGGAACCAGCACTACAATGCACTGGTTTATGCATCCTGGGTACCTCCAATTAACCTGACTGCATGCTTTTGGACTGTGGGAGGAAACCAGTTCTCGCAGGAGGAAACCCACACAGACAACTACTCACAGAAAGAACCTGGAGTACCTGAACCCTGAAAGTAAAATAATTAAGTTATTAAAAATAAGCTGACATTTTTTGTCTCATAGATGTTGAAACCAAATCATGAATTTGGTTATTAAAAGGAATGCCTATATACGTTTAGCCCTCACAGTATATGCTAGTTTGCACATGTTGCATTCAATCCCAGCTAAGCTGACAGGCAGATTTAGTGGGCAGTACAAGACAGTGACTCTGCATGTGAGAGATTACATGGTGTAAATGTGCTTTGCAGGGCTGTTGACGAATTGCTACACAGCACCCATTTCACTAAGGATATGGGAAATACAACCAGTGTAATATCAAGTCTCACTGGAAGAACTTCAGATATGCCTGAGGTAGGGCTTAGTCACAGGAAAATAGGCCCTGTTTGAGAAGAGACACACGCAGTATGTCATATAAAAAGGCGATAAAGCTAAAATAAGCCTTTCTGCTCGACTGGGCACTTGTCTAGTGTCTTTCCAATTTTCAGTCCTGCCTGGGTCCATGTTGGGGAATTGTTTTTTATTATTAACAGTCTGTTTAAATTGAAGAAACAGGCACACTTTAGCTGTTTTCTCATGGCTGGATTTAGTTATATCTGAATCAAGACCACAGGAAGGAGGAAAGGAAAAGAGTCAGACCGCTAGGCCAGTGAAGTTAATGTGGCCCCATGTTGCTTCTCGATGATAGCTGTGCCAGGGAAAGCCTGCTGGGAAAGCCTGGCTTATAAAACAGACATGCCCATATGTGCCCGTCCTTAGAGAGGCAGACGCTACTCCCGGCTCACTCCAAGACACAGACTCACACTGAAAATACATCCAGCTCATTAAAGAAATATTCTCTAAATGTCACACTATGCATTTTTTAAACAGCTCTGCTATTTCGGCTGTCATTTCCAAGAAATCTTTAGCATCGATATGCAATTACCAGTCCCATTTCATGAAGGTTTAGCAGACACATGAAACTCATAACAAAGAAATACAGCCGGGGTCCGCTTCCGAACAGGAATGTCATGCCGCCTCTGGGGTAATTCGCTCTCCCAGGATGGTTCTCTAATTAGTCTCGAAAACATGGCGATACCAGGTGAGTTCCCAGAAAGGAATAAGTCTTCTGGCATCACACGCCTGAAGAAAACTAGACCAAAGCAAGCTTAGCTTTATGGCTGTTTTGCCACAGAGAGGAGTCAGCAAGTCTAAAACAGAAACTTTAATATAAACCTCCACTAGATAATATCCAGAGTGTCCAACAAGGACTGCAGCTAAACGAGCTGGAAGTGACTTAGTAAGGACCTGGTTGGCTGTCTGGAGCCATGCTAATCACACTGCTGGAAGGTGCATGCGGGAGGATCATAAGGTTCTCCCACAGATGCTCAAGTCTGGGGAATTATGGATCAGGAAGATACTTGTACAAGTAAAGATATCAACCTCAAATTCGACAACATTTATAAATGAAATGAATGAATTTTATAATTTATTTATGAATTCTATTCATTTGAAGCTCAGTGTTTTGAACGTTATACTGGAATATATAATGAATAACAAATTTGTATGATTTGTTTATTTATTTATTTATAATCCTGTTTATTTAAAATATCCTCCAGTCCAACCAAAAAGGTTTGGTTCCTGCTGAGTGTGGTTCCTCTCAAGGTTTCTCCCTGTAGTTTTAGGGAGTTTTTTCTTGTCACAGTCGGCTTGCTCAACAAGGGTTTTTGGTCTGGTGGTCCTGACTCTGTAAAGCAGCTTTGTGATCATTGTAAAAATCGCTAGACAAATAAAATTGACTTGACTTGGTTTCATTACATAACACTGTTTCAAATGATTTCTTGCAGATGATCCGAGTTCATAATGTTTTTACCCATAATGCTTCTAAATAAGTGTCAACATCACACATTAGGACATTTTCACGCCCCTTTAAAAGAAATGCAAAGCAACATAACAATTTTCTCTAAAAATAATTAGTTCTTCTTTGTTACTTTCAAATTATATATTTATTAAATGGAAGCATCTCGAAGAAGACCAATGTGTGCTGTTTGAGATCATTTTAAAACAAAACTAACAAGTAAATTGCTCGATTTGACAGCAACATCTGGCTTATTGTTTTAATACAACTCTTAGAACTCTTGAGAACTGTTTTCTTTTTTTGTAACCCCTTAAGTCATGGAAATGACCTCCATCTCTGTCAAAATTCCAATAACATTAATACAATGTGCCATTCTTTTCATGGTCACTTTATTTAGCTCCCTATAGATCACTTCTGACAAATTATACCACAAATCTACTTTGACGTCGAGCTGTGGTCACACGTTCATCTGTCATAAATTGAACGCTTGTTTGTTTGGTGATTAATCACAGTCAGTGGGTAAATGTGACACAGCTATGCCAAGTGTTTACCCTTCACCTCACAGTGAGTGTTCCTTATTTGATTTCTCTTTTTCACTGACTGTGAAGGATTCATGCCAGCAGAGCTTTAGTAATCCCACTGAAGACTCAAAAAAGGCTGAAGGGAAAAAAAAAATCATATTCTCCTGTGTGTTTCATTCTCATTCTGTAATTAAGCTTATTATATGGTTCAAAATAGGATAATTAATGTGCCCCTGAATCCCTGAATATGTTTCATTTCAAAGGCAAATCATAATCAAACAAGAGCTTTCTATCCAGCTAATGTTATGATAATGCTGATAATACCTGCTTTAGTATATATAAGCTTGGCTGGATTTAAGGTACTCCCCGAGTTCCCGGGGATCGAAACAAGGGATGGTCTCACAAATAGAGCAAATGCATGATGTTACGTGAGCCTAGCCCAGGGAGACATGTCAGTGCACATCAGGTCCACATTACTGCCTGTTTCAAGCCCAGAGAAATATAATGGTTGTGTCACGAAGAGAATCTGGCAGAAAAACTGTGCCAAATCAAATATGTTATACAGAAAAAGAATCCTCTGTGGCGACCCCTTACAGAAGCAGTTGAAAGAGGTTTATCCGACAGACCTATTTATGTAGGTGTTATATAAACTCAATATATCAGAATAAATAAAGGTTTATTTAGTCTCAATTCCCATATAAAAAGGTTTTAGTATTTAGGATTTATTTGGACAGTATTGTGGTTGAAAGAAACAGTGCAAACATTTTCCCAAAAAGGTTCTTTGTTTGATTTTTGTCAGTTGTAGTGGACATTGGGTCTTGTTTGATAAAAAAATGTCCTTTTGTAAAGCAATGATATTGTGTTTATTTTAGTATAGTTCAGTTAAGTTCATTATCTTTAACCCCTTATCCTAATTAGGGTTGGGTAGGGGTGCTGGTGCCTATCCCAGTTCTTCAACTAGCGCAAGGCACATGGTAACACCCTGAACGGGGCGACAGTCTATTGCAGGTACCTACAGGACAATTCGGTGTCTCCAATCAACCTGGTAGCATGTCTTTGGACTGTGGAAGGAAACCGGAGTACCCGGAGGAAACCCACGTGAAGAACATGCTAACTCCACACAGAAAGGACCCAGATTGCCCCACCCGGGGATCGAATCCAGGACCTTCTTACTTTCTACCTGCATAAACTGGAGTGCATTCCAGGCATTCAATTTTAAATGTGTTTATAATTACTGCTGTAAAATATAAATATAGGATGAAAATTTAAACTATAAAACGGCTCCCAAAGGCGTGACTCGGTTCCTTTTGTTCATTTAAAAGAGCCGTTTAATAAAACCAATGGGAAATTAGTTCTATGTCGGATGTGATCCAAGCATTCTACTTCGCATTAGTAAATGGAATTAATAAGTCATAATGAGAGCTGTATATTTTCAATATTCAAATCCAAAAATACTTTTATTTCAAAATACTTTTAGTATTTTGATTATATGTAACCGAGCAAGTGCTAGTAATAAATGAGAAACACACTTTATATAATTGGTATATTTTCACATTTAAGTGTTGTTTGAATTAGACCTACATTTATGGCAAGGTAGCAACATTTGCTTTTAATTGTTCATCACTGTGATACAGTTTTAATGTAATAATAGTGTCGGGCTGTCTTAATAGCTCCTCTCACTACAATACATCGAAGAATCATTTTTGAACGGTTCTTTAAAATGAACAGAACTAAAAGAACCGACTCCTCATTCATTCCCATGATAATGAGCTAATGGGCGCCTGGAGTCACTTAAATGCGCTTCAGTTCGCCCCAGCTCTTTCGGGGTTAAACCATTTCCTTCCCTAGGTTAGTCGTATTCGCTGTTTCCGTGCACAAAAGCACGGTTTTACAGAATTAACATACAATTATAGCACGTCGACATCGCTGTTTTGTAAGGGTGATACATGAATCGGTTTTCCATCGCGAAATTCGGCTCTTTTAGTTCAAATGTTCATTCCGGTGTGTCCGGCTCCCCTCCGCTGATGAAAGTGTGAGCTCTTCCTCGCTCTTATAAGACGAGTTTGCGCATGCGCTCTGTTTAACCGTAACATCCAGGTAAGTAAGTGCACCTGCAGTCCATCATGTTTAAAGGTGCTAAATGTCACGTAAGTACACAAGCATTTTGGATTTAACCTTCACGGACGTTCTTCAAATCTCATTAACGTCGGCTGTGCGCATCATTTTCCTATATAAAAAGTATAAAATAAAGTTCATAGTAGATGGAATAACTGCGTTATCGAAGTAATCACAATTTGTATTAGTAAATTATAAAGATTCAGATTTAAATCAATTAACAGATTGAAACTAATAGGGTTAACTAATAGGTGGTTTACAAAGTATTTTATAATATCAAAATACTAGTGTGCATAAGCCAGAACATATGAACACGTGGTCTATGCAATGCTAAGCTAAATGTGTATGCTAATTAAGTACACATCACTTGCTAATAATGATGGAGCTAAACAAACTGACCAAACATGAACACAACTAAACAGGATTTCTAAACATGAACAAGACTACAATCAAATGCATGAGCAAGAACTATATTATGTTTTTCAAGATTTTAAACATATGTTTTACTTTGTTTTTGCATTAATGAGATACACTATTAATTTTCATTACTACACAAGTTTACATCAGATGCATTCTGGACAATTTCGTCTTTCCAATTTACCTCACTTTCATGATTTTGGACTGGGTAAGGAAACCGGAGCACCCGGAGGAAACCCATAGAGACACATGGAGAAGATGCAAACTCCACGCAGAAAGGACCCAGTTTTCCATATCTGGGTATTGAACCCACAACCATCTTGCTGTTAGGCAACAGTACTACCCCCTTAGTCAATGTGTGGCTCAGCAAGAACTATTAATTCAAAAGTATGATAAACCAAATTAAGATGAGCTTGGAACCAAACCAAAATGAGTGAGTAAATCAAACCATGTCTTAGGTCTACACTGAATGATTTAATGCACAGCACATTGCACAGCACTAGATAAAAAAAAATTAAATCACATTATGTAATCAACTAATTAGGTCTATTGTAGCTGGTGAATATTAATAAACTGGCTTTGCATTAGAATAAAACATGTAGGATGGGGCTCATTACTGTATCCAGTGGAGAGTATAATTGCTATCACAGTGCCACCAAAAAGAGAATGTTTGATGTGTCAGTTGGCAAACTGTATTGCCTCATCCCAAACTGCTCTGTGGAGTAATGAGATGGAAAAAAAAGAATGAATCTACAATAAAATAATAAATAAATTTCCCTGAACTCTTTTTCTTCTCTTCCCAATTTCACTTTATATTACCCTTTGCATTGGGAATTCCATCATGAATGGAATAAATAATGTACTGCCTTAACATGCGGGCTTAAATAAGCTACTGGTAATATGGTCCTCAAACCTCGGTTCCTTGGAGTGAAGTCACTTTACTAATGCAGCCGAATTGTAAGATGAGAAAAGTCAGACGCTCTTGAAAAATTAACAGAACTCAAATTCTAAACATATAGTCTTTCATATAGCAGTGGTCTATTATACTATTTGATCTCAGTAATGGGGTGACACCATGACTTAGTGGGTAGCACAGTAAGAAGATCCTTGGTCCGGTTCCTTTATGTGTGGATTTTGCAAGTTCTCCCCATGTTTGCGTGCGTTTCCTCTGGGTGCTCCAGTTTTCTCTCAAAACCGGAGCACCCAGAGGATCATTCAAACACATGCTAATGAGGTGAAATAGAGATACAAAAATTGTCCAAGATTGTGTTTGATATAAACCTTTTGTGATTAAACAGATTAAATTTGTGTGAAGAATTTCTACTGTGTTTCTGTCATGAATGGAACCAAAATTGTAAAACATGACATTTAAATCTTAATAAACAATCTCAGCATTGCTATCAGCAAGCCAGATGTCCAATGTTTAATGGTAAACCGAGACCCTTTGTGACTCCGGCCAGGATAATACCAGTGTGTTTTCTCTTTTGTTTCAATAATTTACACCAAAGTGCCAGTGATTTAAACTTTGAAACCTAAAAAAAACCCTTATAAGTGTATACATTTAAAAATATAATTTAAGGGCCTTGCTCAGGGACCCAACAGTGGATATTTGCTATGAACAGCCTTCAGGTTACTCATCCAAACTGCTGATCTACCATGTCATTAGAGTGCAATACTTATTCCCTGTTTAGGTAAAATATATTTTAAGTACAATTGGAGTGGCATACAATAATAATGGATGATAAATGCCTACAATATTGTATGCTGTGCATGTACTGTAAGACTATACAGTATATGTATAGATAATTTTACTGTGAAATCTTACAGCTGTATTATACTGGCAGTGAATGTTGTATGTTTGCAAAAGACCGATTTATTGATCCGTGGCAGGAAATCTCTGTCTATTTAATCTCACTGTTTGCTGTTACTGTTTTTAAAGGTAACTACTATGGCACCCCTAAACCCCCTGCAGAGCCCAACTTGGTTCAGCCTGACCTGGTCGACCAGGTCTTGTTTGAGGAAGAGTTTGGCACAGAGGTCCAACGCAAGCGCACCGCATCAGTCAGCAAGATGGACCGCAAGGACAGTGCTGTGCCTGAGGAGGAGGATGACGAGGAGCGGCCAGCATTACCAAATGGCATTCCAGGTATGTGTGTACAAACGTAAACTGGGTGTGTTCGAAAACATAAGGAGCTGCCTGACTGTCTACATAGAGAGCTGTCTAATTAAAGAGGGTTCTATTAAGTCATCACCTTATATGTCAGAATATTCAAATGTGCTACTTTCACTTCTAAGCTAACACAATTAGCATTGTGCCATTCAAACCAATAGGACGTGGTGGTAACAAAACATTAGCATTTTTACTAACGTCTCCCTCTGTGTAATTTAGCAACAACAAAAAGTTTTGCGACCAGAATATTTGTTTTTAAGTTTGAAGTACACAAGGACGTCTTATCAAGACCTAATTAATACACTTTGAAAGAGGAATTGGAAAAAAGATCTTTTCAAGACATTTAGCTTCTTCTGAAAGTACATTGTCACTTTATGATTAGTGTTTATGAAATAGAAATCATAACTGCTGCTCACCTGACCTTCCAGGCCAAATTTATTTCTGTGTAATCTACTTGTAGGACATTTTATATATTTGCAGATTATATAAACTGTTTGTCCTCCTAACTAATTAAAAAAACATTTGGCTTTCATCAGTAAAAAGCTGAAACTTTTGTTCACTTTAGCCGGCAGTTAAACTTTTACAGCCAACCAGGAGAGAGATTGAAATTCTGCCCACAGATGAACCGATTCTTTCTGTAACAGATGAACTGAGTCAGCAAACTGATTCAATTCCACTGATTCATTTGAAGTCATTTGAGAAAGTGCTTTTTTTGCACTAACAAATCAAAATAAAGAGAGCAAATAAACAAATATTTAAAAACGAAAGTAACAAGCATGTTTTGAAAATGTAGTGAGTAAAAAGTACAGATTTTTCTTTTATAATGCAGTGAGTAAAAGTAAAAAGTATTAAGTGACAAGTACATATACCTAAAAAGCTACTTCCATATACTAACTGTACTTTATTTACCACCTCGGCTTACAAGCCCCTAGAATTGCAAATACTCATACACCTGTTACACCTTAAACATTAGTAATAATTGAGAAGCAGTGGTGCACTGAATTCTGGGATATCCTTACCCAATTAGGTTACATTGCATGCTCAATCACTCTCACTGTATATACAGATATTTTAAGTTACCTTAGTTGGCAGGATGCTAAGGCATCAAGGATTTCAAACAGCCTTTTTCTTGGTAGAACGAAACCATAGGTGTTCAAACACATCCTGTAGCATCATAAACTTGGATTAATATGATATTTGTTATAAAGTTACCAGTAAAGTATATCCACATAGATTTTGGTACGGGATGCTACAGAATTTCCTTTGGAATTTTCTGAATTTGATGCCTGGTTTGAATTAAATATGACAGCAAACCCTTGTGTACAAGCAAACACGAGTGAAAATCCGAGAATATAAATGAGCTTGAGATGTTCTGCATAAGGGATGAAGT
>JAYDZG010000043.1:7063195-7084495 GCA_034509265.1 Microcambeva bendego
AGTGAAGCCTGAGTGACGGCCAGTCAATTTACCAAGTGCACTATTCCATATAGGAATTCGTACACGTGCTGAATAATCCCAACCTGGTAATTATAGAACTGTCGATTAAAAAGAAAAGATGAAGTGAGGTCGAGGGAGAAAGAAATTTATAAGGAAAGCTGAAGACAGACGGCCGAAAAAAGCTAGCCAGCTCTAACCAGAGGCAATGTGTCCGCATCCATCCTGATCTCCTTTGATCCACTGCATGCAGTTTGTCTTAATGGATACCGTAATGGAAGTCATCTTAATGGAAATCTATTGAAGTAGTGGAGAGAAGAAAAAAAAACTGGGATATCTGGAAAGCGGGCATTGTTGCCATAGTATCGAGCAGTAATCGTGACTTGCCTCTGGTGAGCCGCCTTTCTCTCGAGCACTGCTGTTGATTAATGTCTAAATCTGAAGCTGAGTGGCCATGCATTTGCATAGTCATGTATTACTGTTGGGACTGGTTAATGCTCCTGTCACAGCTGTGTCTGAAACCACTGGAGAGAAAATAGCTGGTGAATATTCACAGGATCAAATGGTTTTACTTGCACAGATGAAAGCTGAACGGAGACACTCGGCACTCTCAGCATGACATTTCCAAGATGTAGCAAAAAAAAAAATAAAAGTATTGTTTAGTGTTTTTTTTTTGGTGACTCACGAACCAGGATTTTTTCCTGACACCCTCTGTGTTAACAATATTTTTTTATGATCTTTATTAAATTCCCTGGATGCTCTTCCTGACATGACCTTCCTTTTTATCTGAGCTTGGGACCGACACTACAATGAACTGATTAGTGCATCCTAATGATCAGGGAGTTCAAATTCTCTGTGCTGGTGTTGAAAATCCTGCTGCTCTACCTGGTCTCTGGTTTCTGATTTTGATTAATGTAGTCAGTACTTTTGGTGAACTGTTGGGAGCTCGACCAGCCGGCTGTACTTAAGTGCGACATGCATCAAGGATTAAATCGAATATTAACATTTGCAACATCCTACAAAAACATTTTTTCCAATTGTCATTTATTTACAAAAAATGTTTTAAGGAAACTGCAGATAAAGCCCCCACAGTGGCTAAAGAGTTAAGGAGCGTCACAAATCTAACGGATCATCATTTACCGTGCATATAAATAAATCTATTAAACTTTGAAATGGTTTAATATAATAAAATCAAACTATTAAAAAAGTACAAATGTTCTGCATGTTATACAAAGGGAAATTGTAAGGGAAATATATATATATATATATATATGAGCCTAAAACTCATCACCTGGCTTCTAATTTTATTTTCCACTGGTTTTGCTACATCTGTTTTATTTACTCATTGTGACATTGCTTGCATTCATAATACATTTTATTTAAGAGCTCCTTTCAAACACCCAAGGGCACTGTACAGCAATGTGTAAAACATGCCGCTAAAACTGTTATAAACAAATATTTTTCTAAGGAAATACAATTATGTACACATTTGATCCTGACGAGTGTTAGTTGAACATTAGTTCACATAACTGTATAGCTCTACAGAACAGTAATGCAAGCTTATTATATATTAATTCATTTTCTGTTTTACCACCACTATCTTTTTCACACATCTGGTGTGTGAAGTTCCCAGACAAAAGGTTGGAATCACCAGTTACCAGGTTACCAGTTCATTACAGGGCAAACACACTGTCACACTAATGCCTAGAACAGTTTAGCTCCGATGAATCTGACTGTAGTATAACATTTATAGAGACGATGGGAGAACGTGCATACCCTCTCCA
The DNA here is from genome assembly GCA_034509265.1 of Microcambeva bendego. Lineage (NCBI taxonomy): Eukaryota > Metazoa > Chordata > Actinopteri > Siluriformes > Trichomycteridae > Microcambeva > Microcambeva bendego. Next base: position 7,064,977 of record JAYDZG010000043.1, read on the forward strand.
CCTCAGAATCAAACCTAGTCACCATGTCGGTCTTATGCTGATATGCTGCCATACATGGTAGAGACATGGTACATTTTGTGAGGAACTGGATGTACTATGTCCTGGCCAAACACCACTTTGTTCCTGTCTGCTTATTTTTGTAGATACTGAAAATGTTTCTTGGATTTACTCTAGGTTCTTTTATTTTTCAATTATTTTATAGTGAAATGCTTTAAAACCACAATTAAAACAATCTGGTTTTCTTTAATATACACAACCCCTTTCACATTGGAAAAATTTGCATTTGATCCAATATGGTTGCTTTCGAGATGCTGGGCCAGTTTCTGGGCATAGACTAAAATATATTACTTGCTAATACACTAATTACTTGCTGGAGTATGTAATTTTCTCTTTTGTTTGTGAAATGAAAGGGTGTCCCTTGACTCACCCTGTACTCTCTGTACTGTAGTTTGCATTTTAGCTCTGAAATGTTTTATTTCAGTATGTACATAGAGCTGACATTACAATTAACCTTCTTGAACAGGAACTCGAACCCAAATGTGGCCTGCTTCTTCTAGGCATTACTGTCATCTTAGACTCTTGGTGGACTTCATCTGACCTGCTTAGTCCATCTTGTTGATTTCTTAGTCCAGCCAAAGAATCATACAATCCTGATCCAAATAAATTGCAAGAATTAGTATTTTGCTATAATAGAGAATCTTAAAGTTCTAACTAGAGCTTTATGCTGATAAATGAAGTAATGGGTGGAAGAGACAAACTGCATTTACACTCAAACATACTTTTTTCAGCTGATCAAAAGTTTAAAACCACAGATTTTGAATCCAAATTTTTGCACATATTTTGGCTTTTAATGATATTTTCTGTCTAGATCCTCTGATGGCAAAAGCAAAGTGCCCCTGCCTATGTAGTACTGACTGTGAACTGTAGTATTGTCCTGTTAAAATCCAGTGCTCACCTGACATAGGACTTTCAGGAGAATAACATCACTCTTCTGGAACCTCTGATTTAGAATTTGTGGAGGAATGGCAAGGGAAGTTTACAACAATGGACATCAGTTCCAGGCAGTGGATGCCTTTTGTGAAGCCATCTTCAACACTTGAAGCAATGTTCCTACTAGCCTCCTGGAAACACTTGCATCAACCATTTCTAAATGATTGAAGTGATCAACAAGAATGGTGGAGATACTAATTACTGAGTCCTTTTTTAAAACTTTGATTATGGTCAAACTTTTGATCAGCTTTTGAACAGCCTATCTCAGTTAAATTGTTGTTTTCAATAAATTGCCTGCACTAAATGTTTTGTCTCTTGCTCCCACTTTTCTTTTAGCATTGTGAAGCTCTTCTTAGAACCTTAAGATCCAATAGTGCAAAATGCAAATTTTTGCATTTGTTTAACTAATCTGAAGATTTTGATCAGGAGAGTATATAAAATCAGTGTGAAAAAGATTTAAAAGCAGAGTTACCGTTGAAGCACTTCAAGCAGGAAATGATGCTTCAGAGGGTTCCAGTGAATTTTTCTTTTTCAGTGCTTCTGGAAGCCGGCTTTGTGTCCTTTAGTAAACAACAAAACTCTTAGCTGCGGGAGGTACAGGAGCATCATGTCCAGAACTAGTAGGTTTGGAGACAGCTTCTTCCCCCCGGGCCATCAGGCTGCTACACAGTAATGGACAATCACACTCCTCACCAACAACACTGTGTACAATAGCTTTACTTACTAGCACCTGTGTACAACATATTTCCCACACTGCACTTTACACATTTACATAATTTATCTGCAATACCCGCATGTCTTTGACCTTATGATAATTATTCAAATTTCTAAATGCTGGAATATTATTTGGGTGGCATGGTAGCGCTGTTGCTTCACAGCAAGAAGGTCCTGGTATGAACCACAGGTTGGTTGGTCCAGGTCCTTTCTGTTGGGAGTTCGCATGTCCCCCGTGTCTTTGTGGGTTTCTTCCAGAAGTTTAGATTTTGTTCCACAGTAGTAAAAAAAACATTGCTCCATCTTTCCCTCGACCCTGACTAGTCTCCTATTTCCTGCTGCCAAAAAACAACCCCACTGCATGATCCTGCAACTATCATGCTTCACTTTAGTGGTAGTACTGGCCAGGTGATGAGTGATGCCTGGTTTCCTCTACACATGACGCTTGGCATTTAGGCCAGAGTTCAAGAATTTTGTTTCTTGTGGTCTGAGATTTCTTTGGGTGGTAAAATACCAATGTGGAAAGTTCTGTATTTTAATGTTAGTATATCTTTACCTCTATGCATCCAAGGTTTTCATTTACCTTTTGAAGGAAAAAAAAATCTAAGAACATTATTTTATACAGCTCATCTGTTGGCTGTGTGTGTTGCTGGACATGAAAAAAAGACAATATCCATCCTTATTAATGGCAAAATTTAAAAATAAGAAACCTATATATAATATGGCATTATTGGAGAGAAGAGTGGAACAAATGGAATGTAGCTAAATAAGGACATTTTTTGCAATATGTCACATTTCTTTCCTCTCAAAATATTCTTTATGCTCATACTAAATTGTCTGTTTTACCACTGTTCTGTCCTGGTCAGTGAGTTTGATTCATATGGTGCAAAGCAGTAACACCCTTGGAAGAGATTGCCAGTCTATCACACATACGCACTCACACACAGACACACTTAGTCCAATAAGTGATTGGATGGTTTTGGACTTGTGGGAGGAAACCAAAAGAAAATTGATCCTTCTGGCTGAGAGACCACAGCTCTACCAACTGCAATACTGTGCCATTACATTAAATTCTATTATATTAATTATGTTAAGAAATGAAGCAAATTGTATATTTTTATTTTTTTTTGTCTTCTGTCCCCAACTGTGTATCTGCATTTCTTGACCTGAGGAGAAAATATGCCATAGTTATTTAACCCCGGTAACCAAATCACTTTCCTCCTATCTGTAGTGATGTGCTTTTATCATGCCTCACATCTTTCTGTCTGTCACCTGCCTGTCTGGGTTTCAGAGGGAAGTGAAGAGTGGAGGAGGCCGGTTCCCAGCTACACTCAGTCGAACAGCAGCAGCAGTGTTCGTGTTGGAGAACTGGTTCGGACCTGGAATTCTCTCCCCAGGGACGACAGTCTTGAACCCCTACCATACAACTGGGAGATGGCCTACACAGAGACTGGCATGGTCTACTTCATTGAGTAAGTTTTACATGTTTGGTTCAATGATTCTTCAGAATGAAGAATCTACTTTTTAAATCTGATCCCTTAACAGGGCCGCCATAGTGGCTCAGTGGGTCCTGGGTTCGCACCCCACACGGGACATTCCGAGTCGTTTCTGTGTTAGGAGTTTGAATGTTCTCTCTGTGTCACCAAATTAATTGGGACACTGAATAAAACTGATGCAAAATCAGTAATGTGGATTATGATCCACTGTGGCGAGTTCTAAGGCAGTCGGGAAAAAAAATCTAATCAATAAACGGTGAATCAAAATATAACTAAAAATTTATTTTTATTTGGGATGCTAATACCTGTCACAGTTTGATACTGTTAGTTGTGTTTTTTTTGCTTGTAGTTTTTAATGTTTTTTTATGTTCGTGAACAGGGATGTAACGAATCACCATGAGTCAGTTCAGAATCAATTCACTTGAGGCACGATTCAAATCTGTATTCATGTTGACTGAATCGATATCCACTTTTAACAGAAGGGGATGCTGTGGCATTCATGTTTTATATAAATAAAAGAATCAGAATTAGTGTTTATTTCATTTTTTTTTATCAATAAATGGACAGTTAATCATCTGTCTAGAATTTAATTTTGTATTTTCAAAATCGGGAAGAAATCGTGTTGTGATCCCAGTTTCATTTAATTGTATTGCACCATGGGTATTGTACATCCCCATTTGTAATGCTACAGAACCCCCCCCCCCCTTTCCCTGCTGTCATGTTCTAAAATCCAGCAGCAAAAAGGAACAATCTAACCCTCACGTGGATTTAGTTTTTCCAGTGAGCCACTTTTTGAGTGAATTTAGTCTCATGTTGGATGAGAACTGTACGAGCAGGAGTAAATATAGTTCACACTCTGGCCTAGATGTTCGTTAAAGTACTGCGAGTCAAGCTGTGAAAATATGCACGCGGACATAAATATTTCAGTGTTTCCAACAAATTCTCAAATTTTCAAGCACATTAAAAGGGCTCGGCAGCATTAGCAAGTCAGTGGAATCTCACCTCAGCATGTGTGCTGTGTCAGTGTTAGAGAATTGTTTTATAACATCTGAGAGTGAAAATACAAGTGAGTATTTTTAGAAGCTGAAATTATTACCAGAGTTTTTGCTGTTGGTAATGACAGAGGAACGGCAGGATCCATAACTCTGCCTTCATTTGCTTGTTGGATCACGAGCTCAGCACAAACAGTAATTTGTCTCTGAGCACTTTGCATGATTGACATCACAATTCAATTACTACATGAGCAAGCAATGCAATTTCATTGATTAAATAACAGATCGTTAAAAAATAAACAGATTTGTTTATGGCGACAAATTGGTTTGACGTATTTGTTCATGGGTCAAATTCAGCAGGGCGGCAGGGTGGCCAGCACTGTCGTCTCAAAGCAAGAAGGTCCTGGGTTCGATCCCCAGGTGGGGTGGTCTTGGGTCCTTTCTGTGTGGTGTTTGCATGAGTGTGTTCTAACGAAACTTTTGCATTGAGTAATGTTACTTTGTCATGAATGTAACCAAAGTATAAGACATGTTAAAACCCCAATAAAAATAATAAAGAAATGGTGCTGTGACTTGTTTTATAGTTGTTAACATGTTACTTTAAGCATAAGTTCACAGAAGAGGGATATTTTGGAGGGTCAGGTTATTTCCATGAGGGATGTACACTGTCGAGTCAGATTGACAACCATCTAATATCCAGAGGCTTGGAGGGGTGTAGGAGATGACCATCATGACTATCAAGGTGTTGCCACAGATGCTCAATTGGGTTCAAGTCTCGGGCCAGGATAGTACTTGGAAGTCTTGGTCATGCTCTACAAACCAATGACTGATATTTCTGGTCGTATGACATGTCACATTGTCTTGCAAGATTCAATCCACTCCAGGAAAAACCATCAGCATGGGTGTAAGTCATCTTCAAAGAATGGATTTCACACCGTAATTGGTTCAGAGTGCTTTGCACACCTTGTCTAACTACAATGCCAGCTCCCAAAACGGCCTTTCTTCATGAGCTATGAGCAATTTTATATAGATGTGCACTTAACAGTTAAACAGTTCCATCCACTTGTAAATGACATCAAGTGGCCTCAGAATGTCTAGTCTTATTTTTACAACCACACACTTTCTACTGATTTATTTATTTTTTGTTTTTCTTTGGCTGTTATTACACATTTTGGTGTCACCACAATGTATACTCCTGGTCAGCATACCTGATTTGGGAACTGAGCAAACCCTTTTTATTTTTATCCAGGCTTGGGATCATCACTGAGAGCACACTGACTGACATGGGCATACTTGCAGTATTGGGGACCGGTGGGCGTGGCCAATCACCTGGTAGCGTGGGTGAGGTCGCTCGTAGTCGAGAAAAGAAGGAAGCATTTGCCAGAGTGTATTTGGGGGAAAATTGGAGGGAAATGCAAATAAAAAAAGTTTTCTTAATTCACACCAGTCATAATAATTCACAGATTCTAATGCTCCAGATTTTTGCCTTTGATGATGATCAAAATAATCTAGGTACATATAAATACATTTTGAGTGAATAAACGATACTAATTTATTTTATGCGCCACATAATATTTTATAATTGTGTTCTCATGCTCAAAGCTACTGGTTTTCTTTTCACCTTTGACTTTAATATATTTAATATTATTTTTGTTTATGATATATAACCCCTAACCTTACCCTAAACTTAACCCTAACTTCTAGTCCCCGATACTGCAAGTATGTCCTGACATGTGCACTTCCCTTGTGTCGGGCTGTTGGCCATCCATATCCGACTCTGAGGCCATCCATTTGACCTTATACTGAAAGGTGAATTGTCTGGCTGGTCAGATGTAATGGAAAAGGGACTAAGAAACGATTTTAGAAGCAACTGCATGACTTCCTGAGTGACCTCTTAAGATTGGCAAGATCACCAGCAGCTTCATTTTCTTGCACATCTTTTGTTGGTCTTTTTGCACGTTGGTCTTTTTCAAACAATTTGAAATTGTTTCTATTTGTCTAATTATTCACTTTTTTGAGTTTATTTTTCTAGGTATCTGCATTCTCGATTTAGTGTAGACAATTTCTTTCATGGCTTGGGATATCTGATTGTGTTCAAGATAACGTAGTCTAGTAGTTAAGGTGGTTGCTAAATGCTGAAAATGTGAATGTAAGGTAAATTCATTATAGCAACAGTATCCCACCCAACAGACACATGGTCAATGTTCGGTTTGCATTGTCAATTATGGCCACTAGATGACACCCAGCTGACTGGTAGCAAAGCAGAGATTTGAACCAAGGAGTTTGGAATATCCTGCTTTAATTTTGCCATTTTTGATAATATCTTTTGTCCAATTCTTTAAATTACAAATGTGACCGAACAATCCCAAACTCATTTCACTGCCAGTTGTACTGTGCATGACTGTGACATAACTTCAGATCTTCTATAAACATTTGAATTTGCTTTGATTATTGCTTATCATAAAGACCAAGCACAGCTTTCTTTCCTCACCTGGCACTCTTTGCTCCTATAGTGGAGTAAAATTTCTGTCTGAACAATGTCATCGTTCTTAAACGGCTGTCACAGTACCTTTCAATTTCAAATCTTAAAACCTGGCAACCTTGCTCCTGACCTAAAGCTGTAAATAGGTTTTTTTATTCATGCAAAGAATGACATAAATGTTGCTACTTGTCTATTAAGATCAAATCAATAAAGCTCTTGATGAACACTTTCTGTGCTGTTTGTTCTGATGTCGGTCTAGAAATTGTTAGGTGTTTCACTCAGCTTTTGTTTCTGCTGCCATGGCTTCAGCACTTGATGCTTCTTTTTGTGACCTTGTGAGGGCTAATGCTTATTAATAACAGTTTTTATAGCTGATCTGAACAGCTCGATCAGAAAAGACTGAACATACAATGAATATACAAATATACTGACTTTGATTATATGTCTCTCAACTCAGGCGGCGTACCAAATAACAGAAAAGTAATTTCACTTCAAAATTCACAATTACACCGACACACTGGATAGCTCAATTCATTTTGTTACTGAGCTGTGATAATTCCCATGGTAACTGAGTTTCAAAAGTCATAGTGGAGAGTATAAATGAGGACAAACTGTAGACAGACAAAGACAGACTGGAATATAGAGATAGACAGGCAGAGACTGATCGATGGATGGATATAGGTAGGTTGGTAGACAGACAGATACGGATAAATGGATGGATGGATGGATAGACAAATACAGACAGAGAGACATTTTTGATATATACAGACAAAATAGAAAGATCCACGGATGTGATCAGCAAAAAAACTAGTGAATTTGAAAGGTGATTAGCTTGGATCAGTTTTTCTTACACATCAGTCTGTAAACTCATATCAAATGTCAAACTTGCTCAACTTGAGTGTCATCTGTGTGCCAGCAGATTTCATAACATACTTTTGCTTTATGAGTCTATGAAAACATAAGATCCAGTTTAGCCATTCTTGATGATTCTGATAGAATTATGTGTAATTTTCTTCTCGGGCTATATTGTTTGATCACAGTACAAGCACCAGTAGCAATTTGCATGACTATGCACCAGCATTTTTCATGACTGACTGTAGAACGATGGCGTTAATAGAATTTCCAAGACAGCGGATTTGAGTGCAGGGAAGGAAAGTGCACACTTCATATAATAAAATTGTTTGTTTCAGAAGGTATTTAATGGTTACTTGTTGGAACAATTATTTATTAATGGTGTAAGAGAAAGTTATAGAACATTTAAAATGTGAATGATTTGTGCAGTTTATTAGGTACTCACTTTGTACATACATTGTTTGGCTGCAAAGTTACAAAGCCTCCGTGACTAGATACAGATACTAAATACAGCAGTGCCTACCATGTTATCACCCATTAAAAGGATAATGTCTGTGTGGGTTGCCTCCAGGAGCTCCGGTTTCCTCCTACAACTCAAAGATCTGTAAGTGAGGAGAATTGGTGATGCAGAAATACTCATGACTGTGGTTACACAAGATTCCTCAGTTCTTAATGTCAATCAGTAATGCCATGTTATGAATGCAAGATAAGATAGCACTTGATCCAGCACTTTTGATCCAGAAGGAAATAATGAATGTGACTAAACTCAACATTAAAAACACAACATTAAAATCCTAATAAATAGATTGTAGGGATATAGGCAATGACTTGAGCTGTTGGTATTCTGCACAGTGTGCGTTTATCCTCATCTATCCTTTCATCTGACTATCCTATCAGTGATGGGATTCCTGATCACAGGAAAAGGTTTGGTCCTGCACTACTGTTGCACCTCATACCCCAGCACACCACACTGCCATATAATTTAAAAAAACTCTTACTTTCTCTTTGGGGTGGCACGATGGCCAAGTGGGTAGCACTGTCACCTCAGAAACTCAACACAGAAAGAACCTGGTCCACCCCACCTAGAAATCGAACCCAGTATGTTCTCCCAGTGTCTGTGTGGGTTAACTCCAGGTGCTCCCGTATCCTCCCACAGTCCAAAAACATGCAGGTGAAGTGAATTGGATCCAAATTGTCCATGACTGTTCTATATGAACTTACGTACTGATAAAACTAACTGTTTAAAACATGACATAAAAATCCCTATAAACAAACTTTCTCTTTAACAGCCACAACACCAAGTCCACCACGTGGTTGGACCCTCGTCTCGTCAAGAAAGCCAAACAACCTGAACAGTGTGAGGATGGAGGTATTTTCCATTATTTTTATATAACACTTAATTCATTGAAAATACATCAAGTAGACTGAATAGTACAGATTGCTTACAGCTATAAATCACTAGTCCACCACACTTTAGTGCCTGCTTTGACAACTGAGCATGTCTAAGTAAAGAGAGGGGGCAAAAGGAGATTTTTGTCCTTGCGGCCTCAACATCAACTCCTCCTGTTTAGTTGGAGCATCAGCCACAAGTGGTGGAAAAATACTGACAGGATAGTGTTGTCCTTTAAGGAGATCAGCTACGGAGTTAGCATTGATCATATCCAGAAAATAATTTTTGAGGGGCATTTTGGGTTAATTTTGGGTTTTGAGTGATTTACGTTACAGTGTCTACTTAATGCAGAAATTGTAACAGTGTCAAAGTAACTGGATTAAGGGTCTTGCTCAATAGTGGCAACCTGACAGTACTGGGGCAGACACTTTTACCCAAAGCAACTTCAACTTCTTTCTGTGTGAGCAATCTAAGCAATGAATACTATATATATATACACAATGATGAACTCTCCGTCTCCGACACATGCTCAGTACAGACTGCATTTATCACCCACATGAGTCGAACAATATTGTGCAGGTGCCGTCAGCCAGCCAGCAGAGGTTGTAATGGATCCAGTTATGAGGATTGATATTTTGGCTTAGCCCACCCTGAACGACAGCCAATCGTTGTTTATTTACCTGCAAAACCCAAGAATAAGCAGAGAAGAATAAACAGTTTATCTCAGGTTATTAAATAGTCATCCGTTCAGTTACATCCAGGGGTGGTTCAGGATAGCCAATCCATCGGTACTGTCTTTTCCACTGTACTTCTGAGGTTCAAGCCTCAGTCTCAGAACACATCCACTTTGCCTAGAACAGTGTCATCATATTTTGAGAGAAGTGGGCTTCAAGGTTGCCACATTGCTTTAATCCTTTAAGGCAAGTTCTAGAACTTCATTCACATTCAATAAAAGTTTTTAAAAACCCCAAAAACCTTTATCTACCACATTCCAGTTTAAGTTCTCAATCGCCTCTTTATCCTGTCACTTAAAATTGGTCTTTCACATCACTGCTGAGGCAAACACATTGTTAGCTCTAAAATAAAAGCACATGCCTGTCTACACATAAAGATTAAGGGGTTTAAAATGCTCACTGGTGTACAGGTTTTGTTAAATCTGTAAAGATTAGTTTGTGAGAGTATGGCTGACAGGGAGTGTGTGTGTGTGTGAGAGAGAGAGTGACGTTTTAAACATCTATGATTGTGTGTAAAATGTCACCTCGTTCGGTCCAAATTCTTCCCCAAATTTAAGATAACCCAGACTTTCACTCCCTCTCAGACCCCGACAAACTGCCACACCTGCTGGGTTAACACAGAGCTCCATGCTGGTAGCACTCTACACACACACCAGGCGAGGACAGTAGGTGAACCAGACTCAAACTCGAGCGCACACACACTTTGAGTTCGAAAGATCAGACCTCTCATGTAAGCCTGCGTAATCACGATGGCTTCCCGCACAAGAGGGCCGAGATAAATATTCATCCATGCTTGGGTTTGTTCAAAGCTTCCTCAGTGTATGTTTGTGTATTTATCAGTGTTTGTTCATTTGTACTTCAGAGCTACCATATGGCTGGGAGGAGATTGAGGATGCACAGTACGGCACATACTTCGTAGAGTAAGTATTTCATTCCTTCATCTCTTTATATTCCTTTATTTCACTAACAAAGAAGTCTGGGTCCTTTCTGTGTGGAGTTTGCATGTTCTCCCCTTGTCTGTGTGGGTTTACTCCGGGTGCTCCGGTTTACTCCCACAGTCCAAAAACATGCAGCCAGGTTACTTAGAGAAACAAAATTGTCCATGACTTGCATACTGATAAAACTAACATGTTTAATATAAACTTGTATGCATGTAACAGTGTAAAACATGACGTTAAAATCCTAGTTAGTAAATAAATAAATATTTCACCAACACACTGTGTACCCTTTTAGAAATGACCATTATTAGACCATGAAACCCACCATGCACACCCCCTCACATTGACCCTCCGACTTCAAATACACACTAAAATTTAGTGGTTTCGAACCAGTGGATCGGGGTTGCTAAGGTTTTTGTAAACATTTAAAAATATATATTTAAATATTTTATAGCACTTCATAATATGACGTATATGTTTGTCAACCTCCATATTTTTTTTAGTTTTGTATTACTATCTGCAAAGGGAACTATCTAAGTATATTAGATTCAAATAAGATGTTGCCTCAAAACAGGTTATTCGAACACCCTACGACAGCATTTACCTGGTTACTATGGTTACCAGGCTAACCCAGTTAAAAATTTGTTGAGAAAAGTCAGAAGTTTCTAATTCTTTTGAAAGCATTAATACCTAGGTTGGTTAGTGTCTAATGTAGCTGCATTTAGTTGATATATTTCTAGCCAACATTAAATAAACTGCAAACACTTCTGTTGTATGTGGTTTGGGACTGCATATTAAATGATTAAATGTTTATACAGCTATTCATGGTAAATATGTAAACCGGTTTCTAGGGCCAATTTAGTTAAATCTAACATTTAATAATTTTAATTACCAGTTTAGATGCTTAAAAAGAGGCATGAGAAAAAATCTACATTGGACTTAAATCAGCAAGATTTCATCAAGAAAAAAAGACTTAATATTCTTAGACATAATGACTTGTGGTTGTGTACAAGATGCTTAATAATGTTTCATAATCCTTACAGTTACTAAAACACTCAAAAAAACAAAAGAAAGTTTAAAAGATTATAATTAAACAAGGGAATACACTGATTAAAACACCTAAAGATTTAGGTTCATATGGACTTCTCTTGATCTTGATTATTCTTCCTGTCTGGACTGCTCACAAACGCAAACATACCACACTTTCCCAATAAATACTTCTGCAGCTACTCTTCTAATGAAAAAATTTTTTTCATGGATTTAATATTGTTAACTGTAATTAGAATCTTATTTTTCTGATAAAAGAAAGCAACAATATTCAAACCTGAGTATTCGATGCTTAATTAAAATTTTAAATATTCAGTCACTGTTTTAACCCATTGCACTTTTTAGTAATTGAAGCTAACCGAGTTATGTAAATTAATTAATCAGCAATCCAGTGATCTTTTGCTGTTTCTTATGTTTTGTTTGTGTTGTAGTCACATAAACCAAAGAACCCAGTTTGAGAACCCAGTTTTGGAAGCGAAAAGAAAACTTGCACAGGAGGCTGCAGCTGCTGCGCAGAACCAAAAGGGGGCAGCACCTGCTTCAGGTAACCGGCCATTCTAACCCCATACAAATGAGTTAAACAGTAAGACGGTAAAACAGTGTAAATACTCGTACAATTGCATTTAAGATAGACATTACAATGGTGTTTTTTTTAGAAATACACATAATATTGGTAAAACAACTCATTAAAGTTGGTGACTTGATGTATTTTATGTTGTTTTATCGGTCACACTTACCTAGAAAAAAATGTTGGCATAAATGCCCTTGAATAGCTACCCTGCATTACTCAATGTGGCATTAACAGATAAATTGGGGAATAATTCAGTTTGTATTAAAAATTCAAAATCCCCACTGATGCTGATATCGTTAACTGTAATTAGAATCTTTTATTTTTCTGATAAAAGAAACAATATTCAAACCTGAGAATCCAATGCTTAATTAATATTCTAAACTTTCAGTCACTGTTTTACTCATTGTGTAATTTTAAATAATATTTTTTTTGAGCTGACACTTTGTGGAAGGATTTTTTCTTTAAAGGAGAAGTTTCATAGTTGGTTTAGTTACGTGAAAAGAATTTCATCCGTGTCTTCAGGATATATGAAATGCATTGGAATGCTGATTGTGAGCCAGAACGTCTATTCCAACAGTAGTGCCTGACCTCTCACTTACAATGCATACAGACACATTCCAAAATATTGTGGAAAGCATTTCCACAAGGGAGGAGGCAGGTACAGACACAGCAATAAAGCAGTATTATACTGATGCACACTATTTATTTTTCTCGTTCAAATTGTTCAAATGAAAACACATTTAATTAATTATTTTAAAAAGTTTTGGCTGGCATGTTTTAAGCCAATGGCTGACACAATTGAGAGTTAAGAGGAAGCATGTCAAAAGTTGTAGCCTAGTGGATGTACTGGACTAATAAGTAGAACTAATATGCAAAAGGTTGCTGGTTCCAACCCCACCGTTGCCTGGTTGCCATGGTCCTTAACCCTCAATTGCGTTTTCATTTAATCCGTAATCTTCTGATCACTAGTCCGGAAACTTAACTACTGATCTAACACTGCTCGGCTGATTTTAATTTATGATTGATTTCTACTAGTTACTTCTGACTATCCACAAGACAAAATGGACAAGTGGAAATTACTAGATCATGCCCTGATATTAATTTTATAAGCATGTAAATCATGTGACTAAATGTTTAAAACTTGCTTTTTGGTTTTAACTAGGCTTTTTCAGAGCTGACAGGTCATGACTGAAGTTTCCTTGAGCAACGCACCTAACCTCTAACTGCTCCACGAGTGCCGCTCCGGGCACATGTGCTCACTGCCCACTAGTGTTCACGAGGGTGTATATGCATGTTTCACTTCACAGATTGTGCAGTGAAATTCATTTTCAGCATTTTAGACCAGTGATGAAAAGAGTATTCAAATTCTCAATCTAAAAACAAATTATGTCAGTAATTAAAGAGAACACACAATAAAAATAAAATGTAAGAACAGCAGATGTCATTTGTATGCTTCCATCTTTTTTGTGTGGGTTTACTCATCCTGATTTCCTGTGGATAATCCTCTTTCCTGTTATTTTTACATTTTTGTTGGAAAATGTCCAATAAAACACCCTTGTTGACTAAAGTCCATCATCATTTGATATTTTCCCATGGAGGAACTTTAGAAAGTCATGACTTATCATCCATCCTGTGGAAGCAGCAGGTCACAACTTACCATGGAAAACCAAAGTTTCATTACATTTGGACAGGATAAGAAATTAGGGAAGGTCAGACAGAGTTGTTCTTAACAGTGCTGAACATCCTGCCTTATCTGGATACACTGTATGATCTGTATATGGATCACACATTAAATGTAAGTAATTACAATTGCCTATTTTATAAATAAGGTTTTAACCATTTAAAGTTTAAACCATCAGTGTGAGAGGGGCACCCAGTCTGTGGTGTTTCTGTGTGCACCTAATGAAAAGCTGGGATAGATCCCCCCCATCCCGTGGCCCTAATTAAAAGGGACCGATAACACTACTGAAAGATCTCGGTACTGGGATTTAAGAACAAGCAGAATTATTTTCTCAATACTTGTTCCATCTACTGTATGGTAACTCATTACTGAAAATAATTAAAACATTGAATACAATCCCCATTTATGATTAATGCTAAAATCACATTGTGTGTATGTGTTGGAGAACATTGGATATAATGCTTAGTCACAATGACAACGCAATTAGTGCAAATTATAAAAGCACAATATATTGACTCTAATGCTCTGAGGTAGGATAAAACACTTAAGGCTGCGGTAGACTGTAAGGGGGAACAAACACGAGCAGGCACATTTAGTCAGGCTTTGTACTCAGACAGCCACCAACAGTTCAATTAAAAAAAGGCCGCAGGTGGGTTTTGCGGGGATGTGTGCTAAAGTGTTAGACTCACGAGAAGTCATTTAAACTCGGCGCATGAGATGAGAACAGACATGACGATTTAGGGATTTATGATGTCTGTCTCTCCAATGAATGCACTCATTTGCAGCGTCATAAAGCAAAGCATTAGAATGGATCTGTTTATAGTTGCAGCTTGGATGAAGTGCTCTGTTTGTTTAATTATAGGTCAGTCAAGCGTAAAAGCTTTTCAGAATTTTGCAGTAACTTCAGGCTTTAAAACGAACAAACAAAAATGAAACCTCATTTTACTGGTGTACACACACGACATAGGCAGATGTACACGGTATGGCCAAAACTATTTGAACACCTGACCTTGTTGGACATCCCATTTCAACAACTATTGGCATAGGGTGACCTCTGTATGACTTTTACATCAATTTAAAGTACAGCTGAATTCGTCTACTCTTTCTGTCTGTGGAGATGTGTGCCTGTTATGCTCTTTAACATACGTTAAAGGGTCTACAAATTGAACTGTTTCCTTCTAGGTGCTGAAGGAGGTACACCAGGGTTCACAAGTGACCCCACTCAGCTGAAGGGCGAGTTATACCACACGGCTCTGAAAAAGAGTTCTCAGGGCTTTGGCTTTACTATTATTGGAGGAGATCGCCCTGATGAGTTCCTGCAGGTGAAGAACGTCCTAGCAGATGGACCAGCTGCGCTAGACAACAAGATGGCCTCTGGTGAGTGGAAGCTAAGCTAATAAGGATGTCCTTGCCTCATGATGTTTCATTCACGTGATGAATTATTGGCGAGTCAGTATGATGAAACTTTAATCGTCCTTTTAGCCAGAGAATAATGTCGACTGTGTTTCATTTATTTTATATATAATCAGGGCTGCTGCAATTGGTTATTAAATCATATAAGCGTTCATATGATTTTTCTCTTTGCACTACTCGCTGTGTTCATGACCTCATTCGTATTTGGTCCAGTCACTCGTTGTGACAGCTTTATGCATCCGAGAAAATGCATCAGAAAAGTTTTCCAAAATTAAAGTCATTAGAAAATTGGGGAATTCTTAAAACTGGCTCATGACAAAAAGCTGGTTCGGACACCGTTCAAAGCTTTGTTGTATTGCAACAGCACAATAGTGATTGTGCACATCTGTAATGTTTCATTAAGCTGCTTAACTGTTTAGATCTTGGAATAGTTCAAACAGATACAAACTTTGCATTTTAAACACATACCTCTCTGTTTACATAGTTTAGAATGAATTAAAGTTGTTGAGAATCCATATTGTGAGCTAAACATTCACTGTACACAGAACTCTGAGATGTGGCCACATCTTTAATATTTCTACTATGTGTTGAAGCACATTGTGTCCAGAATGCCATAAACACTTTGTGTTACTTTGCTTAACATTACGGCATACAGTTTGTTGGTAAATAAAGAAGTTATTCTGGATTAAACATTTTGGAGGACTAATCGATAGAAAAATTGTCATTATTGGCAGCCATGTTTATAATAGATCTTATACACCTATTAGAACAGGGTGTGGCTGAAACACCTAAACTTGAAAACTGGCTGGGTCTTACTCCTATTCTTTTTTTCTTTTTTTTGCCCCCTCAGACTCAGCTAGCCTGATGAGGGTCAGACCCGGCAAGTTTTCATGTTTAGGTCTTTTAGCCACACCCTTTTCAGTGACAAGAAGTGCAAATCCCAGTTCTTCATTTTCTTTCCTCAGACACAGATAGTCTGAGGATCTGCACTTCATTGCAGTTAATTCTTTATTTTGAAATTGTTCATTGCAGTTAATTGGTTTATTAAAAAAAGCACACTTTGTAAACATAATTCCTCTCGATCTCAGGTGACGTCATCGTGGAGATAAACGGCACTCTGGTTTTGGGTAAAACCCACTCTGATGTGGTGCAGATGTTCCAGTGCATCCCCATTAATCAGTATGTAGACATGGTGCTGTGCCGTGGCTACTCGCTGCCTCCAGATGTGCAAGAAGACAGCGATGACCTTCCCCCTCCTCCTCCGCCCCCTACAGCAGGGGATGTGGTTACAGCTGTACCTCTGATCAACGGTCAGCCCCTGCTGGTGAAGGGCGACGCTTTGCATGGTTCCTCCCAGGAGCTTCACTATCTAACCACCGATGCTGATGGACGGCCCATGGTGGCAGCCCTGCCCAGTGTGCCCACCAGTGCCAATGAGAAGTCTGAGGGTGGTATGCTAAAGCCCGAGCTGGTCACTGTGCTCCTGGTGAAAGGACCTGGGGGGTTCGGTTTTGCCATTGCTGACTGCCCACTGGGCCAGAAGGTGAAGATGATCCTGGATGCACAGTGGTGCCGCGGCATACACAAGGGCGACGTCATCAAGGAAATCAACCGTCAGAACGTCCAGACACTCAGCCACGCCCAGGTTGTGGACATACTGAAGGAGCTGCCGGTAGGGAGTGAGGTCAACCTGCTGGTCCTTAGAGGAGGTAAGAAAAGTCATAGCCGAACTCATTCTGGCCAGGGTGTGTTTGAATATAGCGTTAATTTTTTTAAGGTACTCTTGTAGGAGGACATTAAGGCATCTAGGTTTCAGTGTGCTGAAGATCCTTATTTGGGAAGGATATCCCAGAATTCAGTGCGACATGACTGCTCTCACAAAAATAAACATGCCGGCCAATGCTGTGCCAAGAGTTGTTTTAACATGTTGTTAAATTATAATTGATGTTTAATTTGTATCACGGTTGAAGTGTAATTACTTGCCAGTTCAAGCTTGTCAGTGAATTTTTCAGTGCATGGATGTGTATAGCGCGTTCTCCTACATTACCTTATTGATTTGAATGGCACGATGCTAACTGTGTTAGCTTATTCGCGAAACATGTAATCGCAGTTTAAATAGCACGTTTGAATAACCTGACATAAAAGGCGATGACTTCATAGTATCCTCACTAGTTTGTAGGGATGTAACGATTCACAAAGAATGGATAAGAATCGATTCACGGGTGCAATTTGAATCGGGGATATATTTAATATGAATTGATAGCCATGTTAAACATTCTTTTTTGGCTTAGTTTTTAGCTACCTCAGAAATGAAAGAGCAGTTATTGTTTAGATAAATAAAAGATAATCACAAATGAAGTCTTTTATGTGTCTTCAGTTTCGTGTTTAAAATCAATCGTATCATGAACCCAGTATCGTATTGCATTGTAGGTAGAGTGTATCGTTACATCTCACAGCAAGGCAGCTCCATACACCATCTGTGTTGAGTAGCATGTCTGAGGGGAAAATGTAGAATCTGGATTTGCAGTCCTTACCACTGAAAGATCAACTCTGGTGAAAGTTCGAGCACGGGCAGAAGAACATAGAATGTGGAAGTATCATGGTCCTTAAAATGTGCTGACGTTCTCTTTTAAATCCACCTCTAAGCCCAGAAATATAATACGTGTTGGACCAGGTGTGTTAGCTTGCAGCTTTTCTTGGCTAGTGAGAACACTGAGCAGCAGAGGAAGTATGAGACACTAGGAGATTTTACACATCCAGTATTGGGAGTGAGAAAGACGAAAAGTTGGGAGGGGTGACAAATGTATAATTAGTGTGATAAAGTTGTATTATTTGGCAAGTGAAAGTTAGGGCACCACATTATTATTTGTTCATCAAAACTCAAAAAGAGAAATAAATTCTATAAGAAATAATTATATTTTTCCCTTTGGTGAGCCTTTTTATAAGCTATACACACTCTGTGCCTTCTGTCAAGAGTGCCTGAAAATCAATTTCTCTAGTTTTATAATTTATGGGTGTGTGTTGGATCAAAATGATCCATGTTTTATTATACAAAACTAGAATTGGAATAGAATAAAACAACATTGCTCATTTAGGTCCAACACGTGTACATATATTTATCCATACCCCAACCAGACATAACATTATGACCACTGTCAGGTAAAATGAATAACCTTGATTATCTCATCAGCAGGTTTACCTGTTATTAGGTGAGATATATTAGGCAGTAAATGAACATTTTAATTTATTATTATTATTTATTTTATTTATAAGTTGATGTTAGAAGCAGGAAAGGCTGACTGCACATGGGTAGTGAAGGCCAGCTCATGTGATTTGATCCAGTAGACGAGTTACTGTAGCTCAAATTGCTGAAGACATTAATGCTGGTTCAGATAGGAAGGAGTCAGAATTCACAGTGCAGCACAATTTTATGTGTATGGGGCATAGTCATAATGTTTATATATTAGGAGTAACACACCCTCACAATTCTCATAGTATTCAGAATTATCCCAGTTATGTCAGATTTAATTCATTCTAATACATACTAGGTCAGCTGACAGTTATCTAGCCGTGAACTGTTTTCTTAAACTTTTTTCCACAATGCCAGTTGCTCAATCCCTAAAACTCCACATGGGTGAAGCACTCAGTTCGGTTATGTGTAATGTCACCATGGAGACATCCGAGTGGGAGCTACTTTGCATAGCGACAGGATAGAGGGGAATGCTACTGACCTTTACTTCCTTTAGAAAATCAGACAGGGGCGGTGTCGTGGACGACGCACAGCCCAGCTGAGACTACCGGTACATCCCGGCACTGCCAACCACGGACTGAACAGAGCCGATAAAATGGCTAAAGGTTAAAAACAGGAGAAAATTACAGATTGTTAAAGGTTAAAAAGAGTGAAAGAAACCAAGCAAGAAGAGGAGGAGAGAGATTGATAAAAGATACATGAAATCTAGCAGCAGTTTGTTTTTGGATCTGGCATTCATGTTGAGAAGTCTATGACATGTAAGGATTTTCAACAGGTCAATTTTAAAATACAGTGAATCCCCACAAATTTGCAGTTCAGGGTTTTGTGGAACTCTGTTTCATAATCTAAAAAAAATGTAGAAATAACTTAATATTTATTCTATTTTTGAGGTCATACCAGCCGTTTAAAAGGTTCTTTTTCCATTTTGCTTTCTCCATTGAAGGGCCTCTGACAATGATGCAACTTTCA
>JAYDZG010000043.1:7106511-7117356 GCA_034509265.1 Microcambeva bendego
GTTGTCATGTAGTTCTTGAACACTGTTCCTGCCTCCAGTTCAGCATGTAAACTGAACCTCCATTTCTCCAGCTGCTCTCTTGCATGTGTTTGCAAAAACTATTAAAAGACGTCATTCAACCAGCCAACAGACTGAACGCTGAACCCTGCAGCAGGTAGCTTTACCTTTTTCAAAGACTGTTCTTTAATTTCATCATGCCCCAATCCTAGTTCTTCAGATCAAACTTTTTGCAAAAGACCAGAAACTTGTGCTTTAATGTTTCATTTGCTTTTTCTTTATGGAATCCGCCGGCCTTGCTATATGTCAGAATATCTGAGTAAGATGTGAGTAGCCGTTCAGAATCACTGACCGTCGGGCCTCATTTATAAAACATTTACATTTTTGGCTTTTAGCAGACGCTCTCATCCAGAGGGACTTACAGAATGCTTTCATAGTAAACATTACCATACGCTAGTTAAAGTAAACAGTTCAAAAATACAAATAAAAAAGCGCTCATATAAGCAGAATAGCCTAAAGTACTCTTAAGTAATTCTAAATCTAAATTGATATGCATGAAGCATAAAGGATATAAAAAATTCACATGGATAAAGAAAAGCCACATGAAGGCTCAGCTGAGACTACAAAACAATGAGCTTGTGCTTGGTGAAAATGGGTATGGATCAGGCCCAGAGATATATTTTTGTAATATCTATGAATCTGTAACAAGGTAAGTGTTCTTTGTAGCTACCTTGGGAATTAGAATGCATTTTTTTTTATTTTAACCTAGTCTTCAGTTTTAGTCTTAGTAATGCCTTGGGCAGGCAAATCTGCATAACAAGGTCTGCATAACATAGTCTGCATACTTTTCCACCTTAGGGGACCTTGTTGTGGGTGTTGCCTCCCCAGATTTTCACACCCAAGCAAAGCGGTTTAGAACTGGTCCAGGTTTGCATATTTGCACTGTTTGGATAAGGGATGTAGTACTATGCTAAGTATGACACGCAAAGGTATTGCTCTCTAGATTAAATTTTACTGTTATATTAACCAAAAGCAGAGTAGAAGAGTCTCTAACTGGTTAAATGTAGCACAATCGTAGACGTCAGGGGTCTATAGTACATAGTAACATTTAAGTCATCACTAGCTAAAAAATGCTCCAGATGTTTTAATTAAAAGTTCTTTTTTGTTTTGAAAACACAGATGTGTCTATAAATCTTTTTACAAGTTTTTTTCCTACCATGAATGTCCTACCAGCTTTGGTTAAATGTAGCAAAACTTCAAACCTGGTTATGTCATATTGGCCAGTCAGAAGTCCAGAATCACAAGATTTATTATATGAATGTGAGATTTCAATACAGGATGTCAAAGATTCATATAAGCATTTTATAAGCTTTTTTTCCTTGCTAATGTTTCTTACAGACAATAATAATAATAATAATGCATTTATAGTTTGTATTGGAATGTTTATTTTACTTGCTTGATCCCAAATTTCTTACTGTATTACAAATAACTATGCACTTACCATGATTTTAACATAGTCGTTCAGGCTTTATATATGATTTTATTCAGCCATGTTTGGGACAAGCCCTAATGGTCTTGAAACCTGTTTCCCTAATAAGTAGGTTCACACAACGCCACGTGAGTTTGGTGTTTGTGAGCCCAGCTTGGGATTCGATTCCCCAGAAGTCAAGCACTGTGGTTACCTGGCAACATCACAGATGCTCGCTCTACAAGAGAGACTGAAAGTTTGCTTTGATTTATAACTACCTACATATCTTTTTAATAATGTAAATGATTAATATCTTAGTAGGCATAAATATTATAGTGCTTTATTATACAAAGAGTATTTGAGGGCATTGTTTAAACAAAGTCACTGATGACATTATTAATAGCAGATTCCAGAATGGTTGGTTTAGAAACCACGTCTTTATAAATGAGGCCCATGTTAGAAGTGCATAGCTTTGTGGTACCTTTACTGTGCCAGCATCCTGTGATATGTCACAACCAATGATACATGCCGTGTCTGTAAATGTCTCATGTTCAATCTTTAATTATCATTTATGCTTCCTGGATGTCTGTACATGAATGGAACCTGGAACGTAATTCATTTAGAGCTAATGGAAGAAAATTACATTTCATAATAGTGGTTTGACCTGCTTCAAATGTCTGGGATGTGTAAATATTAAATTATTTGCAAGATCAAAATGCCAGTCAACGGCGAAGAAATGTCCTCGTCGTCATAGCGATATTGCAGGTGTCGATCAATGTACGTTCTTATTATTTTGTACATTATTTACTCTGAGAATACGTGTAGCATTATTAAGGGCTGATCTGTGATATCGGGTGGATCTCGTAACATGATATACTCCATCAATACCAAAGGATTGGTGGCCGTTCATTGTATTGCGTTGTGTGTCTGTCGTATTTCACCTCAGGGCCTGAAGTGCTGTAGAATAGCTAATAATTGTGTTAGCTTTGATCTATTGTAGTCATTTAGCTTTCAGGCTGCATTTTTCAGGAAGAAAAAATGGCTTAACCAGAAAGCACACAATTTCTTTTCTTGTATAATTTTAAAATCAAGCGGCACCACTTTATGTCAACAGCATATTAAATTCTCGTGAGATATGTACAAACTGGACACTGTAGAAAAGGACATTTTCATTCTGACCGTCCTCCATCATTCAATAGGTGGTTACATCGTAATGCTCTGTATATGTGTTCCAAGATGTAAGATATAAAATATTGTACAGCACCTTTATAAACATGTTGTTGTGTGCACTCAGAGGAACGACTAGAGAACTGTAAATTTACTTCATTATTTTTATATTTATATATTTAAGAAAAAGAGGATTTCAAGATGAATAATATCTATTACCCCGTTTGGGTCATGCACTGTAAAATAGTCATTCATTCTATATGAAATGTTCATTTAGTTTAAAATGATGTAGTTTTCTTACAGAATAAAGCTGGTAAACCATGTCAGTCTATGTCAAGTGGAATCAAACAAAGTATTAATCTGTTCCGCATCAGCCGAAAGTGTTCAATAAAGCTTGTGCTGAATGGAGGAGATATCGCTAGAAAGATGTTTGGAATACTTTATGAAGGTCAGCAGTGCAACTGCCGCCAGATGTTTTAACACACACACCGTCTGTTAAGCTTTTTGTAACACATGCAAGTTTTTTTTTTTTTTTTTTTAAATAGTTTATGCACTTTTTAAAATCTTTTTATTACAAATAATAAAAAACAAGCACATAACAATCATAAATGCTTTTGATTGACCATGTAACCACTGATTTATCATCACATGAAAATATTCCTTCTCTTAAGACTTCATAAAAGTGGAAGTTGGAGGGTACAAAATCCAAAACATAAACTCTCTCAATTATTACTACTCCTGCCTTCAAAGTTTTCAACAAACATAAAAGCGCTGAAACTTTTTTTTAAATCCGTCATATTTTTATGTTTTGCCTTTTTTAAGTTATAGAAATATTCAGCAGACACTTTTATGACGTTTAGCGATTTTCATAACAGTCAAGCAAGTGTCCAATACTTCACTCATTGAGCTATCACTTTATTAGACATCGTTTTATTTACAACAGTTGCTTATATCCTGATTAGTGCTATGGTGGGTCTCAGGGTAACTGGGGACAATTGTAGCCTAGCAGTTAAGGTACTGACCAATCAACATAAGCTTGCCGATTCAAACCCCCCACCACTGTAATGTTGCCATTGTTGAGGCATTCAACAAGGTTCTTAAGTCTCAATTGCTTAGACTGTAGACTGCATTGCTTATCCCATATTGTGTTGGATAATAAGTAATTCTCTGCACTTTACCGTAACCAAATATTCTGACTATGAGTTATAATGAACACTACGATTTTATTTACTTAGTATTACATCATGACTCTTGATTCAACAAAAAAACTTTTGTTAAATAGACAAAAAAGCTTTTCATTAAAAAAGCATTCAAACGTGCAACCAGACATACCGGTTTCTAAATGTCATTTAATACCTTTCAGAAATATGATTAATCATTTAGCTATTATATCTATCCTAAAACTTTCTGAATGGAATTTAATTTTATTAATGGGGGAATGCTACACCAATCGGGCATAGATGACTACCTTCATAATATTACTTTGATCTTTATTCTGCTGTCAAAACGCCCCTGCAACTGTGGTGCTCTGCGTATTCTGACGTCTTTCCATCAGAACCAGCATTAACTTCAACAACTTGAGCTACAGTAACTGATCTGTTGGATCGGAGCCCACAAGCCATCTTTCACTCCCCACATTTATCAGTGAGCCTTGGCTGCCCATGAGCCTGTCGCTTCTTTACCACTGTTCCTTCCTTGGTCTGCTTTTAATCGCTACTGAACACTTCAGACCAGGAACGCCCCACAAGAGCTGCAGTTTTGTAGATGCTCTGACCCAGTCATCTAGCCGTCAAACTGTAACCCTTGTCAAATTCACTCAACTCTTTATACTCTGAGGATGAAATGTTTACTTGCTGCCTCGTGTTCTTCACTAACTGGTGCTGTGAAGAACAGATAATCAGTGTTATTCACTTCAGCTGTCAGTGGTCATACTGTTATGTCAGATTGATGTGAATGTTAAACAGGTTGTACTATTTTTCTCACAGGACTATATGTAATGCTTTTATTTACATGACATAACATTGAACTCCCTCTACATATTAAAAAAATATAAATGTAAGAGATTATAAAGCTTATAATTCAAAATTGAACAGATTTTAATTAAACATCTAAGCTCAGGACTAAATGCTGATCATCGGTATCTCGGTTAGATGTAGGTGTTTCTACAGTCTGCCCACATTGCAGTCAACTTACACACTATCTTTTTTCTGCAGAATAAAACCTCATGGGTGAGGCACTCCTTTTTAAAGATAAGGTCCAAGTTTATTTGGCAGACATGCTTTGATAAGCCCAATCTGTTTAAACTAGCTGTTCTTCTTGTTCTCTGGAAAAAAAGAAAGAAAATGTCACTGTTAAAGTAGTGTTGTAAAACAGAGACAAAGATGTGGTTTTTACCTTTTTGATTAGATCAGGATTTTGGATTTTGAAGCATCAACACCAAGTTTAGAGTAACAGGCATAAAGAGATTATTGCAAGAGGAAGATCCAAGATGAAAACCAGTTGACATTCTTTGTATATTACATTTTCTTTTCTTTCTGATTAGATAACCAGTTACTCAGAGGTACTTGAGCATTACAGGTTGAACAAATATAGATGTGTTATGTATAGTATAATAAACTATAGATTTCTTTAATACATTTCATTTTTTAAGTCATATGATTAGGGTAAAATTGTTATCGTGTGTGTGTGTTCAGGGTTCGATCCTTTATGCAGGGTGGTCCAGGTTGTATTTGTGTGGAGTTTGAATGTTATTTCTGCAACCACTGTGTCTAAAGACATGCAGCTATGTTAACTGGAGACACTCAATTGTCCTGTGGGTACCTGGCCGCTAAGATGCGTAAATCAGTACTAGCCCAAACCCAGGTAAATAGGAGGGTTGTGTAGAACCATGCCAAATTATTGATACAGAAAAATATCTGCTGTGCTCTAATGAGAGCAGCCGAAAGGATTCACATTCACTATATATAGCCGTTGTGGTAGTGAGCCGTGTGGGTCGTGTCCTCCTGTGTAATAAGGCTTCACACTAGAAAATTAAATGTACATCCGACCTCACATCATTTCACTTAACATTTGCATTTACTTGCAATCATTTTAACTTAATAATTTCACCCAGCCCACACACTTTCAATGCTGCATAGGTCACTCTGCCTTCAGTCGCTGTGAATCACCAACTTTCATTAAACAGAAATGACTTTCAGGCACCATGAATGCAGGGTCAGAGTTTATGCTTTTAGCATTAATAAATTCATCCAATCTGCAATCAGAAAAACTCTTTTTCATTTTACAATCATATGCATATTTCTCTTTCTCAGATCTGCCAGCCTCTGTCTGTCAGTCCTGCTTTTCTTTGAAATATGGGATGCCGGGCTTGGTCTGTTCAAATTTTCCGCTGTTGTATTAAACCAGCAACCAGACTTTTTCTTGGAGGCCA
Organism: Microcambeva bendego; assembly: GCA_034509265.1. Taxonomy (NCBI): domain Eukaryota; kingdom Metazoa; phylum Chordata; class Actinopteri; order Siluriformes; family Trichomycteridae; genus Microcambeva; species Microcambeva bendego. Next base: position 7,112,574 of record JAYDZG010000043.1, read on the forward strand.
CGCTAAGTTGCTTCTTTTAGAGCCTTACAGGAGATCCACCCTGGATGAGCGAATTTCTCCAGAGGCAATGTGACGTCTCTGTTTTTGAAGCGGACCCCACCTGGAAATCTGTTATGCATGTCTGTTAATTTGGCTGGCTTATTTTAAGGGTGTCAACTGTTTTGTGGTTATAAAAACTATGTAGACCTTGGAGAAAAAACCCCAGTGAGATTGAAGATCCAAAAAGCATTGATGGTGGATGAAGAAACCTGTCAATTTTAAAAAACGATATTTCTGGGGGACTCCTTTTTGTACGGCGTGTGTTTATGAGTTACCATAGTTACTGAAACCGCATCATTCAATATGAGGTTACTCCCAGGGATTAGTAGCTCATACTCGTGGAATGTTCTGTTTCCAAAACATAATATATGGAATATATTTTTATTTCAGTGGACTAGAAGTTTCCTGGAGTGGCCATGCACTTGGAATGCACTTACAATTTTTTTGGCCTGACAGGTTCATCCCCCACCGCTCAAGTTCAAACAGTTCTTACTCTGGGTGGTCGGCTCGTCCTGGCCTTTCTGGCCCGTGGAATGAATGGAATTTTCTTAGGTCGCTAGGATATGATATCTGTTGGATGGATCCATACACAGTGCTATGATATGCTTGACATTAAAAATCTTGAGGTCTTAAGCACAACAGCATTATGTGACATGTTCCACCATCAAGACATTTAAACAACAAAAATACTATATACTATACTTTATGCTTTTGAAAATGACTGGAAAAAATATGCAGTCAAGTATCTGTTATTAAAAAGATTTTATATAACATTTAAACACTGATCAGGCATAACATTATGATAACCCCAATGAGGTGTTGGTCCCCCTGACACTTTTCTATCAGAACCGGCATTATCTTCTTCAGCAATCTAATCATCAGTAGCTCATCTGTTGGATTGCACCCCAGAAGCCTCTGCTGCTCATGATCCTGTCGTTGGTTTATTACTGTTCCTTCCTTGGACAACGTTTGATAGATACTCACCATGGCATCCCGGGAACAGCCCACAAGAGCTGCACTTCTGTAGATGTGCTGAAGTCATTTTGCCATAACAATTTGTGCCTTGCCAAACTTGCTTAAACTCTTAAGCTTGGCCATTGTGTCTGTTTCTTACATCAACTTTAAGGATAAAATATTCATTTTCTGCCTCGTTTATCCCAGCCATTGACATGTGCCGTGATGAAAAGAAGTGCTCACTTTACCTGTCAGTGCTCATAATGTTATGTCAGGTCAGTGTATTAGAGATACTCAGACAAACACAGTCTAAAAATCAATTAAGTATATGAGCTGGCAGCCTGTAAGTTTAATGTCAAGACCTACTATCATATAATATTAAACATTATACAGATGATTGACTTGCTCAGGTTGTACAGCACTTAAAGGGATCCAGAATTTGAATCTGAGCAGTGCCTTTTATCCAGTCAGGCATCTGCATGGGCAGGACTGGCTAATGGCGTAGAGGGGATGGGCAAAACAGCCTAGTCATTTGGAGGTGCGAAGCCTGGCTAAAAATAGAAAGGCTGAGTAAGGAAGGGCATCCGGTGCCAAGTCTGGTATCCTAATCAGTTCCGCTATGCCAGTCCCCAAGTACGGGAACATTTGAAGAATAAAAACATAAGCAATTGTTTGAACCATTCAATGAGCAGGAATTTAATGTGTGTGACTTTAAAGCCACTCCCCTTTTAAAGAATTCATATTTATGGTAATGTTTTTACTGTATTTTTGCAGTCAAATTAAGGATTAACAATTGAATTAATTTTAAATCATACTGCCTGTTAAACTAAAACCTAGTTTCACACTCAATTTAAACTCAAAAAAGCTTTATTGGCATGATAAATAAGATATGGCTGTTACATATACAAGATTATATAAACTAAAATAAAAAAGAATAAAATTTAATTAATGTTTAACATGTTGAGCTGACATACACATGATGAATTATATTATTTACAGATATAAACTCTACACAATGAGTCAGATCCTCTTTACGTACAAACAGGAAGGCCCGAAGCAATTGTTTGAGAGTTCATGAAGATTATTTAATTTAAGCTTTTCTCTTTGTGATAGTCAAAGTTCCAGCACACGTTTTAAGCAGTTGGCTCTTTGTTACATATGATAAATACCCCCCACCCCCAGAACTACTTAACATTATTAAAAAGAACAAATGTTGTACCTGCTGCACAACTGTGATTTAACTGCTTTAACTATACTTGATTTTTTGTCACATTGTCAAGGCCACACAGGGTAGCTACAGTGGAAGATCCATAACCAAAAGAATGTCTAGAAGATACTTCAGTTCATGAGGCCAGAATACTAAACCTTATCCGACTGCGTTGGGTTGTGCTGCTGTATCATTTAAAAAATATTGCCTTGTCTCTATATTCTGAGTTGTCATTTTTGTCTGACATGGACACCGAAGATCAGTCAGTACCAAAACAGAGGAAGCAGACATCATCATCGGAAGGAACTGTTTAGCTGTTAGATTAATATGTTTCCTGCCTGTTTTAAGTGTCATCAAAATTATAGCAATGCAATAAAAGTACCAGATCCACCCTTTTTTTTAGCAAAACTGGAAACTTCACATCTGCTATGGGCGTTGTTTCAATGATACAGCTGTTAAAAGACTAAGATAATAAAAAAATCCAAATTTATTTTAATAATTTGTTTGTACCCAAATTCTTATCCAAACATGAATGTGTTTGCCAAGTTTCTCTTTCTGACTCCCAACAAGTACTCCTTTTCATTGTTGTCTGCATTTAGTGGACACTTTCATCCAAAGCGACTTACATTAATGTGATAGTATATTGCCTAGAGCCCAACAGTGACCGCTTGGAACTGAATTAATTGAATGAAACAAGTTTTTGATTACTAGTCCAGTGCTTTAACCACTAGCACAAGTTGACAGCACAATTCCGTTTGGGCCATTGGGGCATATTCAAAATTTACTTAAATATATGTTGTGCCAAAAGTAATTAAATTGGAGATTACTGATTTTGAATTAAGATGGCAAGAATAAAATGGTATTAACAGAGGATTTATTATTGACACATGAATGGTAGGAATGCTGGTTAGAACTTTAATGAAAGCAAATACATTCATAAAATACATTGTACTTTATTCAAGCAAGCTGATAACTTAATCTGATTGTTATTTTGATTGTCAGTCAGAACAATTGTTCTTTTCACTCCACTTTTCACTTCTCCTCTGTGTCTAGTTTCAGCGTTTTTTTTAAACTTGGGTCATTTATTAACCACCTTATCAGACACTCCAAGCATGTATTACATTTTGTCGGCCCACACCCATGGCTCCAGTCAGTGCCTGGTTGTCTTGGTAGTTTCTTACTGCAGCGCCTAAAATGTTTATAGAAACAAATTGTTAACATTTTATATCTTTATCTAGACATGATAGACATGATAGGTGTGGGTGAAAACTTGTATTGAGTATTAAGAATGCAGCTGGTTTTACTTGCCATTTGTTTTGATTAACAAACTAGTTTTGGCAACCTTGAAATAGCTGACATATTGGGAAACACCCTGAGTCTGATTCATGATCCATGATTCATACTTGCTCACTAATCAAACCCATCTGGAGAACACCACACTCGCCCTTTAATTATTTGCGTGTTTAGTCTGACTGAACTCTTATTATAGCCGCAATGTTTTGGAGAGACATGTGGAATCCCAGCACAACTATTAGGTAAACTATTGGACTGTAATAATAAAATATTTTCCCCAGCCTATCATTTCCAAGTTACCTAAGTGTTCCTGATATTCTTGTTTGCTGTGCTTAATACTGTAATATAAATTCATCAGCTTTTTGGTTTCAGAATGTTAGATTAGACTGAAGCCAACATTTGTTTTAATACCAGGTGTCACATTTTCAAACAGAGCAGTGTAAATTAGTTCAAGCAATACTTAAACATTGAACACTTAACTGTTTAAAAGTTTGAAATATAATCAGTAGACACAATGAAATATTTGAAGCGACTTTTTGTCTCTAAATTGCAAAGTCCCCCCCCCCCCCCAGTCAGTGCCAGTCCCAGGCATTTTAGGCCTTAAAGGTTGGTAGTACTATATACTGTGTAGATAGTGTATATATTTTTATTTAAAACAATACCACAAATGTACTGTCCAATGGACCCTCCTTTTCTTTGGTCACTTTCTGTGTTAGTTTTTAGTTCTCTGATTTTTTCAAAGCTTCCTAAACCAGAAAGTAGTGAGACATTCAAAAGAAAGGTATGTGATGCCCTGCCTTTGACTGATTCACACAATATGACGAGCATTGCCTTCATAGTTACTGGACCCAATGTAACTATGTGCTCAGTGAACATACATTAAAATTGTGCTCAAGCATAAAGGTACAAATAATCATTAACATAAAAACAAATATTCAAATTGACGTATATAACTGCACGTCAGTGTGTGTGCTATACTGCGCAGCAAGTGAACATTAAGTGAACATTATGTGAACGTTATCCTCAAAGTTCATCCAAGAAAGGAACCGACGACAGGGTCATGGGCGGCCAAGGCTCATTGATGCACGTGGGGGGAGGGGCGCTGTAGATAATGTTGGTTCTAATAGAAAGGTTCTGGTAGCAAAAGAGGGAGCAACACAATAATAAAATACTGGTAAGTAACCCCCAGTATAGTGATATCCTTCTGTGTGTATTTATCTGTGTGACGACCATATCTCATAAACCAGACTTCTAGACAGCTGAACACACAGGTGCACGGCTTAAAGATTA
>JAYDZG010000043.1:7144686-7157543 GCA_034509265.1 Microcambeva bendego
TGTAAATTATTTTGGATAAATGTATGCTGTAAATGTTAGTTTTATAAAATTTACATCTTACCCATTAGACTATAGTTTAAGACTATAGTCTTAAAGCAGAGATGGGCAAAACTTTTTGGTTCGAGGGCCAGAGTGAGTTTCAAAAATTGATATTCATATTAATTACATGTGAAACCTGTGAAATCTAAGAAGTAAAAACAACCAACCTTATTCAGTTTCAGTTAGTGTTTAAAGGTTTAATGACTTGAATGTGACATTGTATGTATTTTTGTTTACTACTTTTAAGTATTAGTTTTAAATAACTTAAAAATATTTCTGCTGTTAAAGTGGGATATGAGAAGCATTTTTTCAGTTTAGTCTTCATAATGTAATGCAGTGCTGTGGTTTATGAATGGAGTCGGTAGTGTGTGTAATGCGCCAACTAGTGGAATCACTTGAAATGTAGAGTACAGTGTTGGGCGAAAATGGTGAAAATGTTTAAATACTCACCAGGCCGAAATAAACAGCCAAATAGGCCATATCTGGGCCAGGTACCATAGTTTGCCCACTACTACTTTGCCCACTACTACTACTACTACTGAGGCTCAGGTCATGGCCAGTGGTATATATGTTGTGTAACCTGACAACAGCTTATAATGCCTTATAAAGTAAGCAAAAGTATAGAACAGCATTGATTTTTGTCTGTGTGCAGTAATTAAATTGTTTGAGGTTGTGGGTCGTGTAGTTGGTTGCTTCAAACGATTTAGTGAGTTAAGGTTGTTAAAATGTGCATTTTACACTGCACTGTGTGTGGCCATGCTCTATGCTTACAGATCTGTGCATTGTAAACTCAGACTTCTGGACAACTTCTGCTGGTTCTTAATTTCCCTGTAATTGACTTTAAAACAGTTGTAAGTTATTTTAACCACATGGGCATTGTCTCATTAAAACAGCCTTATTAGCTACAATGACTTTAATGAAGTAAACCAATTAATTGGAAAAGACAGATATTCAATTATGTTGAAGGTAAGATAGGGCAACAAGCAATAAGATGGACAGTTACAAGTGGAGAGATAATGAATGATCATTAAAGAAGCCTGAAGCACCAAGCCACCCATTTGCTGGGTGCCACTGTAGCCACTAAAATGCACAAAACAGTGCATTGTAGTGCCGGTTCCACACCCAGATAAAAAAGAGGGTTGAATCAGGAAAGGCATTATGGAAAATCAATAATGCTGTGGTGACCCCTAACGGGAGTCGGTGAGAGGATTCACAGTTAAGAAGCCTGGGGACACAAACACAGTCGTGGACAATGTTGTATATCCATTTCAGCTCACTAGCATGTTTGCAAGTTAGCTTCTGGAGCAAACTTATGCAGAGAGGGGGAGAACATGCAAACATGTTCACACAGGAAGACTGCCTCATCTGGGGATCAAACCTAGGACCTTTTTGCTGTGAAGCGACAGTGCTAATCACTTAGCTACTATGTCACCCCAGAACTGAGTTTACATGTGCAAAGTCAACAGACACATGAAACCATTATTTGAAACCACAGTGTGTAAATAGATTTTGATTATCCAATGTGGTCAAACACACGCCTCCCCCTGGTTAATCACTGAACTGCATGTATACTCTGTTTAGAGTTCTCAAGTTTTCTTCAGCTTTTATGTTGGATTCGTACCATGCTTTCTCCCAGGGGTCACACCCCCCACCATATGGATTCGTTTAAGTCAGATTAGGAATGCTTACATTTCCTTTAAGTCTCCTGTCAGACAACACCACTTCAGTCTTGTTTCTTGAGTTGTTTGTTTTAGAATTATGTGCATTCTTTCGGAATCTGTGAAGATAGCCATTTACTAATTAATATTTCTTAATAGTCATTTACTAAGGTGTAAAAAGAATTGTTCATTTATGTTTAGTAAAGTATTGCTATTTAAAAACAAAGTCACAAAATATTTTTTTTGTTATGTTTCATAACAATAATTGCTCATTAAATTCTTGTTTATATAATAAAAATGGTTATTACAGAACTAAACATATTACAAATGTGGTTTTAAAGCAACACAGTAGCTTGGTTGGTAGAACCATTGCCTCAAAGTCTCTTCCAGTACAAATACATGCAACAAGGAAATTTGGAGCTGCTAAAATTGTGAATTCATAAGTATGTGTTTGCCCTGTGATAGACTGGCGACCAGGGTGTCCAGGATGTTATCTACACTTCACCTACTGAATCAGAACCATCCTAAAGATGAAAAAGGAGTGTTAAGAACAAGAGTTTTCAATTTTAATACTTCCGTCTGAAAGACTTTGCAAGAGTAATTACTGCATTAGGTAAAGCGATGAGGGTGTGAGAAAGAATTCTGTTTATGTGCTAAGGCTCTGAGCTGGAGTCAATTGAGGTCAGTCTAAAGAACTGCCAGCAGCTTCACACTTGCTTGTCTGTGGCTCTCCTTAGCGTGGGCATCTTCTTAGCGTAGCCGACAGAGGTCATACGCGTGCTAAAAACTAAATATATCCAACATGACACAATGTCCAGAAGGGAATCCAGAAAGAGCATTCATTTATGTGTCCACTTCTGATATTATAAACTTTTTGATCACCTACTATACAAATAAATCTAGCAAATCTTGTAACATCCAATATGACACAACCCAAGAGCTATTTTAGAATGTCTGACTTTTAAATGTTTATGTTTAGTTTAAGAATGCTCAAAGAAGCTTGAAGGGGAAGATTTTCATATGTCGATGATGTAAAACTGGTGCATCTCAACCAAAAACATTTTTTTGCTGATGGCATTAAAATGGAACAATGCTGGGAAAATGCATCACAAAGCAATATGACTAAGTTGAAATATGATGTCATCTGTTTTTTCCTAAATTTTTAATAAACAAGAGTTAAAAAAACTGTAAAAAAAAACTTTTGAAGAACCCTTGTGTATATACTATGTGTATGAATTCAACCTATGTTTTCATACTATATAATAACAAAATGTTTTACTTCAGATTAACACAATTTAAAAAAATAAAAAACTATTTTAATTTAATGGTTAAATTAAACCCCATCTCTTTTATGAGGCCAAATGCTCATGTGGTCAAGTAGTTAATTACCACTGGAAAATGTGGAATGACAAATGAAGGCTTCTACTGGATGAAACACCATGCAATCATCCTGGCCAGAGTCACAGTATATCTGGAGCTACCCAGAAACAACAGATGCAAACAAGATCAGCTAAAATAAGCCCCAGTGCAAAAAAAGGTGCAGAGGTAAACTCCTAGTCTATAATATAAACCATGGCACTATATCACTGTTTTTTTTTGAAAATGTGAATATAGTCAAAAGTAGCATCCAATTTAAACCATATTTTAGGAGATCGTGGGGTGGCGGCACCAGCACACCAGCACACCATGCAAAAGAAGTGCATTGTAGTGGTTAACATGCAACTCAAATGAACAGGTATATTTTATATACTTAAGAATGAAAGATATATTTAATTCATTTTTTATAAAAATGTAAATCTTTATTCCCTAATGCGAAACAATGGTTATGCAGCAAACTAAATGAATAAAACACAGCAAAACAAATCCACACAGCAACAAATGCATTACATGAGTCCGGGTAGACAGATTTTGTTGTGTCATTTCTTGGTTGAAATCTTTTGTTCACTCTAAGCATCTTAAGACCAAACATCTTGCTAATGCTTACAGTTGTTCCAAAAGCTTGTTGGTTTCAGATCAGTAACTAATGCCAATGGCATAAGTGTTGTAACTGCTGTAAAACATATGCACACAAAATACATTATTCATAACTTGCATTGGGACTTGTCACCTAAAGCTGAGCTCTGCAGGAACAACTGCACCTGCTATAATCTCATGAGATATTCACATCAAAGCTTTGGCTTTGGGCCAAAACATTGTTGTTACCTAGACTCGGGAGTCCAAGATACAGAACTGAATGATATTAAATCTGGTGACGGAGGATGTATTGACCTGCCCTATGCAGCGCTGAAATGCTTCTGATCCAATAAGCGCATTCTTTAACATACACATATAAACATCCTACATAACATAAATTCCAATACAATGTCGAAACACATCGTCGAAAGTTTACACAATAAAAAAAATCACCAAATAAGATTCCATTCAAACAGTATAATGAGGTACAATACAAAAATTAACAATGTAAAAGGAAGGAATTTTGTAATAGCTCTATGTGGTTTAAAGCTTCCATAGAAATCCAAAATCCCACTAACACAAACAGATGGATAGAAGAAGCTAGCATATGTAAATAACAGAAGTAAATTGACTGATCCTTCTCTCACCATATCATTCATGCCAGCTGGCAGATACAGTGAGAGACTGAGGATTTGGATTTTTATTTCAAAGACTGAGAAAACACTGAATTTTCACTCGGAAGGCATCATTTCTTTTTTTTTTCTTTACAGTTTATCAAAAAAGCTTGTACAAGTAAAAAAAGTAAAAACAAAAAACATTACAGTAAACATTACAGAAATACCTTTAACAATATAAAAATAAAGCCCCAAAATAGGAGTGTGAGGCATTACTCAAATTATGGTAAATGTACAGATGAACCTTTAGGGTAAAAAAATAGAGGCATTTATGGATATTAAATGATGTAATGAATAATTAGGGTCGCTGAGTCAAACAAAACTTTTTGGTTTTGTATTTAGTTCTCTTCGGTTTCTATTTTAGTATAGTTTGTCAATTTAGTGTAGTCAATCCATCCCTAATAGTGCACAAAGAGTGAGTGACAACTGACACACTACCTCGAATGTGTATGCAGTCTACTTATCCCTTCCTATACACCCACTCATTGGTGGATTTGCATATGAGGTCGGTTTTGTGCATGGAAAGCCACTCCAACACTTCTTTGCAGATGCCCTAACACAGCTCCACCCCTCTGTTTCATCTTGTGTAGCGTGAAATTACAGCGCCAACAAACCATTAGCAGAGCCAAGACTCAAACCTGGGAGTTGAGAATCTTAGTGCTGGTGTGTAAATCAGGTAAAACATTTTGAACTGACATTACAATCCGCCTTACAAGGAATTCCACCATTAAATACTTCATTTTCTGTCTGCACTGGTCAGAGATCAAATCTGGTATGCACCATAGTAACCCTTCACCAATGCCTGCTGAATCCCAAATCATTTACTAACTACTGTGTATGCTCTCAAATTTTTTCTACGCTAAGCAAAAGTGAGGTTAATTGAATAAACTTTCAAGTATTTTAGTTAACTCAGGACCTGTACATCCTTTGGTGGCTCTTTCTTCGATAACTAGTGAATAACAATTTGTTGTTAACCTTTTTCAGTTTCTTCTTTTTACTGCATGTGAATGACATGTATATGGTGCAGGAAGGCAGGAAAAAAGTTTGGACTTTTTTTTTTGGAAAACTCAAGTAAATATTGATATTCAAACATTTTAATGGCAGCATTTGAAGCATTTCGGCTCAAAGACTGGTTTAACCCATCTGTGTCTTCACAGTACAAGTCGAGGCTATATTATTACTGTTTCCTTCATGTATAATATAGTTCAGCTATTTAATTCTTATTGTGGTGATCTTCAGAACAAACACAATTACTGACCCCTTCACCGATGGCTGGTTTTCCTGTTTCAATGGGCCATGTCTTTAGATCTGAGGGCTCACAGTCTCATCAGAATCTACTTGTGTTTGGGGAGCAGAATGGCCATTAGTAGGGGGCAGATCAACAGACTCGCCATTAGTGGTGGGCTTTTCTAGCGGTTCTTGAGGGGGCAGTGGGGCTACAGACAATAAAGTATTCCCCTGGTTCAGTTCATCCACTTGGTACATCTCTTCAGTCTAAATGGGCAGGAGAAAAACTGGTTAGCAATGGTTGTATGGCTTTTTGTACCAACATAGAACAAAAAATTGAAAAGAAGGCAAACCATAAACTGCAGCAAGAATTGAAGACAGAAAAAAACAGTAGCTGAACGTATTTGTCACACTCCGTGTTTAGCAAGAAATAAACGGGGGGGGGGGGGCTATTCCCAGCAGAGGCATGACCATCGCCAGAAGCCACAGAGGAGTCATACTACCACTAGTGCTAGGTAATCCATCAGTGAATGACAGCTTGAACTCTCAGTAAAAAGAAGAAGAAAAAACACAGCAGTGGCTAAAAAAACATTTGCCATGCCACATATCACCTTCCTCCACAACCTTCCTCTGGTGGCAGCTAGATAAAAAGGATGCTGCAACAAGCCCACCACCAGATCCTCTTTGTGACAGTGGTCTTTAAAAGGACAACTTTAAAAGAGAGAAAATGCAATCCAACTCAATTAATGCTTAATGAGGTAATCGTGGTGTAAGTGCTACTATAACCCTGTTTTATTCTAAGTTCCCTTAGAATAAAATAATATCGAGTTTGCCTGCTGTGCAAAGCTTACAAGCACATGATGGAATATGGGTGAATGATGTACAATCTAGTCTATTTAAAAAATTAAACAGACCATTTCGACACTTCGTATCATGCTCATGTGTGTTAGGATTAGGAACGTACCAGTTGAACTTCTTTGGCTTGTCTGCGTTTGATTTTCAGGATGTATCCAGCGATGAGCAAAGTGGCGAGTATCAATCCAGCAACAAGTATTGAGATCAGGACTGTCCGAGAGTCATTCACCAACGTGGCCTCTTCAACCCCAATCTATACACAAACACAGATACAATCATAGACCATTATGGTAAAAGTATCACTGTCGCCTCACAGCAACAATGTCCTGGGTTTGATCCCAAGGTGGGGCTGTCCGAGTTTGTCTGTGTGTTTTTTTGCTCCGGTTTCCTCCCACAGTCAGAAATGATGTAACTTGGAGATCCAAAATGTAAAGTTTTTAAAATCCTTGTTGAATGAGTGAGAGTAATGGAGGCCCAGTATTTTTTTGTGAACACAAAGGTTGTCTATAGGGATGAAAAGGTTGAATTTTTTATTGTTCATATATCTGTACTGCATTTAATTATGACGTCCATGTAAAATTCATGGATTAGACTTATTTATTATGCAGTATGTTAAAAACGCTAATTATTTTTGATTGACAGTGATGTTTTATAGATAAACTTTTGACTCTGCAGCAGGAGAATATCTACAACTTAACTTCAGCTTTCTCTCCTAGCTGAAAAAATGTTATTTTGTTGGCGTCTTTCAGCTACTGACTGCATCTTATCCCTGAGGAAGATGATTTCTTCTGATAGAACTGTTGGAACAAGGTGCCCATGCTGACTAAGCTGAGCTTGCTGCAGATGCATGCTGCCTTTGCTGTTTCTGTGCTTGGCTTTCTCTGTTTATCACAATCAGCTCTGTTATTTCACATATAATGACTTACAGCTTTGCTTCACTGCTGCTTAAAGAATTTATAATGTTGAAATGTTGGATGGCAGTGGAATCCGAAAGGTGTGCAAGTTTGATGAATTGGAATTCAGCAGTTACAGAAGGAAATATTCTTGGTTTGAGTTTAACCACTACATGTCTGTGTTACACCATGCTGTGTTTTCAGACCAAAATGTTGAAATATTGAAATATGTGTTATGATTGTACCTTATCTTTGATGTTGTCATTATTGAACATTTCTGTCATTCTTTTTGGATCAGCTGAAAAATAAGTATACAAGAAACATTTAAAGTGAAAAATACAGAATTAAAACAAGTCTAAAAAAAAAAAACTTAGGACAGTTGTAATGTGTAACAATAGCAGTAATTTGTAAGCTGTCTGTACTGTATGTATTTAATTGAAACCTCATTTGTCATGAATATACTGCTCAATGGCGCTTGCTAAGCTTATGTCCTTGCTGCACCACCAATGTACTTGAGCTAGGGTTAAGGTTGGGGTCGGGCTAGGGATAGGTTTGGAGCTAGTGTTGAACTAGGGTTAGGATTAGAGCTAGGGTTAGAGCTAGGGCTTAAACTGTCTCGAATGGTACTGATGTGAAGACTGATAAATATACTGGATCAGGCTGCTGTTTATTAGACTGACAAATATTTTACATTTCTCAAAGTTTTTTTTCATTTTGATTTGGTTAAAGTTTTCCAGCCACAGATTTGATATTGATTTTTCTGATATTTTATATCTAAATAATTTACGGCTTTATAGATTTAAAAGCACTAAAATGCAGTAGGTCGACCAGACCCACAGAAATAGCAGAGTAACAAAACACCACACCGTAATTAACAAATGCAGAAGAAGGAAATAAAAAGTCAGACCTTCTATGCATTCTCCAAACAGGATCATCTCGTCAGTGTTGTGCTGTTGATAAATCTTAAGCTTGCTGGTATTGCCACACAGAAGCTGACGAACACTAGAAATCTTTGTTCTGCTCTCTTGCTATAAGACACAAAGTAAAGCATTGTCTAACTTTATCATTCATTCACTTTTGGGTACATAAAATCGTCGCATGAAAATCATACATGAATACTTGTTTTCTCTATGGGTGTCTCTTTCTGAGTCTATCTCCCTTATTGTGTCTGACATTTATGAAATGCTAACATGAATGGAAATAAATGCCCTGTAAAAGTCCTGTTCATGTTAGAGATCTTCAACTAAATGTATGAAAGAGTAACAAACCAGATCTTTTATTTATTTCCAAAAATTCTTAATATTTGGTTTGGACAGGTATTGGTCATGTGTGGGGTTTGCATGTTCTTCTTGTGTCTGTGTGGGTTTCCTCCATGTGTTTCAGTTTCCTGAACAGTCCAAAACATGCAGTCCGCTTAATTGGAGACACTGAATTGCTCTATAGATGAATGGGTGTGTCTATGTGTGTCTGCTCTGTGATAGACTGGCACCATGTCCAGGGTGTTTCTGTGTACCTTGCACCTATTGGAAATTTGGGATATGCTCCAGCAACCCACCCTGAATGGGTAAGCAGTTAAGAACGTCAGTAAAAGCAAATAATAAATAAATGCATTGTAGTAGGACATTTTAGCCCCACCCTTATGTGCAGCTTTTATGCATTATAATGCTACAGTTACAAATATATAAAAATGAGTAGAAGCTGTAGCATATAGATATACAGAGATTTATTTCCCTGTGAGATACTGTAGATATTAGGTGTGATGGATGTGAATGTAACTTACACAGCTGGAAACCTTTTTAAGCTTGAGTTTTATGGCTTGACTGTCCGTCACTACAGCGTGGTCCACACATGTAATCCCCTGTGAACAAATATAAATGATTTTTTTAGAAAAAGTTGGTAGTATATTTTATCAATTTAATTATTGTTAGTTTTCTGTAATAGCTTAATTTTAAACTTCATTAATCCTCCTGAGAACTACATTTAAATGCACAATTCTAATTGTTCCAAGATTAAATTTCTTACCAAGCACAATAATTAGAAATATAACATTTTTTTATTGATTTACTTAACTTATTTACCTATTTATTTTCTTCTTTTGGTTGCTCTTGTTAGGGATTGCCACAGCGGATCATGGTTAACATTATAGATCTGTGAGTTTTTACAACAAGTGCACTTCTTGACACAACCCTCCCTATTTATCCAGACCTGACACTAACACTACAATGCACTGCTTTATGCATCCTAGTGGCTTGATACCTATAGGACAATTCAGTGTCTCCAGTTAACCTGGCTGCATGTTTGTGGACTGTGAGATAAAACCAGAGTAAACCCATGCAGACATGGGGCAAACATTCATATTCCATACAGAAAAGACCCGGACCGCTCCATCTGGGGATCGAACCCAGGGCCTTGCTACTCACTGACCCACCGTGCTGCCCTTTTACAAGCTGGATCTAAGGACATGGTTTCTATTCTCTCCCCAAGTTACTATCTGTGAGAAGACTGGCATGTGTTTCTGGTCGATTCTTTTTACAAAAATATAATTAAAATTATATACAACTAGTATTATACAATTATTATAAAAAACAACAATAATAACAAAAACTAGAGGCATTGCCTCCAAATCTGGATTTTAAATCTGACATCCATCATTTCATGGATGTTTGATTTTGACAGATGGAGTAGCAATTTAATTCAATTCTATTCCATTGAGCAACCAATATAAACAATAACAGCATATGTATGTAAAAAATAGAACAAATACAGAACAAATGAACCTAGTAATACAAAAAAGATTAGCTTAAAATACTTTTACAATTATGTATTGCTTCTTACTACTTGCTGCAGGGTAGTGCCAGGTTCATCCGTATGATCCGACACAGGAGGTATGTTGATCAGAGTGGGAAAATCTGCAACAATCTGGTTTTGATGCTTATGTGTCACTGTACAGGAAGATGGTAGTTTTTAGATTTTCACTCCAGTGGTTATCGATTAATTTTATTTTGGTTTATTTAAAGTAATATGCCAAGAGTAAATTTTAGGATATAATTACGGTACCTTGGATTTTCATAGCTGGGGTAGAAGGGATGCCATCTCCCCGAACCGGTGATGCCATTTTCTTTGGTGTGGTTTGATTTTGGCAGGCCACCCCTAGAATCAAGGAATAAATACATTGTAAGTGATACTAAAGTGTTTAAAACATGTAAAGTGTAGTATCTAAATGTCAACAAGTTCATGCTCACTAGCAAGAACGATAATTTGTATTTTTTATTCCATTTTCTCCACATTTTCCTCTCACTTGAGCATGCAATCTTAAGCTAATCAGGGTCCTTGCAGAAAGTATGAAGACTCATCCCCATTTAGTCAGGTTGCCTTCCCTAGCAAATACGATAGCCGAATGGGAAGTTCGAACCAAGAGCGCTGGTTAGCTATCGGAATATCCCACCCACCTAGTGTTTAATTTGACTGAGAAACTGACCTGTACTATATAAAAAACTGGAACACTAAAACATTTAGAAAAAATGAACTCTACCAGAACTGCTGGTGAAAGAAAATGCTGCTAAAATACAAATATTTAGTTGATGATTTTACAAGTCCCTGTGAAAACATTTACCATGATATGCTTTCCCTTTAAAACATTATTTTGCATTGTATTACCATTCAGAAATTTAGTTTTTTCAATTGTCTACTCATGGGTCTGAGAAATTTAAATGATCCTATTTTATCTGTGAGAAATATAACACATCCATGCTGTGAGGGTACTCATATTCATTTTATCAGCTGCGTAAAAAGATGAACCATATCCCATGCAACCATGCAAATGAACCATGCAAATCTGAAATATAATCAAGCAAAGGATGTTCTTGAAATACCAATTGAAACAAAATATCTGTCGGATTAAGTTTGAAGACAATGTTTTCTCTATGGTTCACAGGGATTGCGTGTTTCGTGTCTCATCGCAGTTGGCACCTTGTCACTGTAGGCATCACCATGAATTAAAAATGAACGCAATATGTAGAAGGCTTAACCAAGGCATTACAATATTGTGGTTAAAAAAACATAAACTTGGTAAAAGAAAAATAAAAGAAATAGCCAAAATTACAAAGCAAAACAAATGAAAAACATCTGCAAATCCCAATGGGAAATGTTCTGTAGATATGAAAGGGAATCACTGTGAATATACACTGTATTCGTTATAGTCACATTATTATGACTGCTTCCTACTTTTGATGGTGGCAGCATGTAGCTCATAAAGGAAGTCATGTTTTCTGAGCTGGGTTGGTGGGTATATAAGGTGTGGGAAGCTCTCTTCATCAATGTGGGTATGAATGCCTTTCAAGTACTTTCCTGGTTCCCTAATTTCTCTGCACTGCAGTCAGCATGTCTCCAGGTACATGTGACAACCTACCAGGAGCTTTATGCATCACTCCCAGTACAACTAGATGCTGTCCATGCTGCACATGCCAGTTACTCAGATGTTAGCTGACTCGTTTGTAGTAAGTGTTAAAGAACATTAACATGAAAAGCATTTTTAGCTTTAAGCACTGTGACAAGATATACGTAGTCCGGTCCTCCGGACCCCAAACAGACATGGTGGACAATTTGTTGCTGCAGGCACTGCCAGTTAGGCTTAAGATGGTGCAGAAACTTATTTTGTTTGGACACAGATGATGTGGAGCACACGGGTGTGGCTGTATTTCATGTAATGCACTAAGGATGTGTGTAATTTTAATAGCTTTAATAGCTTTTTTTCTTGCAGGGAGGCTCTGGTGCCATTTCAGAGATGCCCAGCCAGATTTGCGTGCTGTTTTCAATGTTTCACTCCTCTGCACCGTACATCTTCCACTGCTGCTGAAAATGAATTAGTGCTCTCAGTTGCAGGATTCATTATTTTAAATGTGGCACCAGCAAATCCCACATGCCGCTATTGTACCAGCCTGTCAGTAACAGTGTTAAGCCCCTCACTCCCTCCTCATTTTCCTTTCAGTCCCATTCGTGGGTGGTCGATTTGCCAATGTGAAGGAGCGAATACGGACAGATCAACATGCAGAGGTGTCAGAAAACACAAGATTTTGCTCATTGAGCTCCTCTGTGAAACGAGTCCAAATCAGACATGCACGTACGACGAGCCTGCTGCGTTTCAGTCTGAGCACCATCGACTGTTTGATGGTGCATGGATTTCAGTTTTTTGTGCTTTTCTTCAGATTAAATGTTCACTTGATAAGCTGCAAAATCTCTCAGTAAATTATGCTCCATTTTCAAATCATTAGGGATGTGTTGGCAAATAATAATATGATGATATGGGGACAAATGAATTACTATTAATATAAATCAGATAGTTAGAATGTTGCTGTTGTTTGTGTTATAAAGGGAAAATTGACTCAAATTGGCTATGATAGACAGACAGGCAGGTAGACACACAGATAGATAGATGGATAGGTAGACAGAAAGACAGAAAGACAGACAGACAGACAGACAGACAGACATAGATAGATAGATAGATAGATAGATAGATAGATAGATAGATAGATAGATAGATAGATAGATAGATAGATAGA
>JAYDZG010000043.1:7208563-7225994 GCA_034509265.1 Microcambeva bendego
CCCCCAAAAGAAACCTGAATACTTTAAACAGTATTTCCTTCCATAACCTGAAACACTGATGTGGCTGTACACAGAGGCTTGAGCTTGCAGGGATAGAGCTGTTCTAGGCTACAGTGCACTCCCGTTATTTCCTCCCACTCTGCAAGGATCAAAGCCCCCATCACAACAGCTGAAAACATGTCTAAATGAGTCTGCTTGTCAGAACATATTTATTCAGTTCAACAGATCTCATGGGATATTTCCATATAATCACTGGCATTTTTAGACCAGTCAGCATCACAACACTTTATTTACACTCTACTATGATTTATAAGCTTCGGCTTGCTCATGAATTCATCCTTACTTGACAGGCAAGGCTCCATTTTTTATTCCACTTCTTGCTATGTTTTGCCAAACATAGAAAAATAACTCAGTATAAACCCTAAAAGATTCCTTCATTGTGTCTTATACTACTGCTTTATCTTATTAAGGGCTATGGTGGGTATGGGTCACTAGGTAAGAAGCACACGCACGCACACACACACACACACACACACACACACACACACACACACACACACACACACATGTATATGAAGTTGAGTTGACTGCATGTCATTGGACTGTGAGAGGAAACCAGAGAACCTTGATGAAACCCACACAGAAATAAAATGCAACTCTGAACAAAAAAGATCCAGACCACTCCACCACAACCTACAGGAACTAGATTATATTATATTACTTTTATTTAGGATTGTTATCACGTTTCACACACTTTGCTTACGTGGTAGTTACTGGTTACACAAGATTCCTAACTTCAGGCATCATGCCAAACACAGTCATGAATGACTTTGTATCTCAAATACCTCACATGCACATCTTTGGACTGTAGGAGGAAACCAGAGCCCTTAGAGAAAACATATATATAAACAATATATATATTTGTTTATGCTTTTTTTCCCCATCCTATCCCGATTTAGCATAGCTAATTAGATCTCTGACAGCGTTCCAGGAGGGTGTATTCACCTTCTTCATGGCCCCATTGATGCTTCTTCTAGACCAGTAGTCCCCAGCCCCTGGACGTCGTTGTCATGGGTGATTTATTACCGGTCCACACAGAAAGAGTAAATAATTAAAGATTGCTACAAAGATTGCTAAATTCTCAACATTCTTCAAGTTTCTCTAGGTGAGAGCAGCGTCTCATTGCTTAGAATTCACACTGATTTTCTATTCTATGGTTATTCTAGTTTGAATCCTGCCATCCCCATATCTGTAAAATTATTTTAAATAAAACTGATCCGTGGAGGAAAAAAGGTTAGGGACCGCAGTTCTAGACACCTTCTTTTTCTTTTTCCTTTTTCCTCGGTGGATTAATTCATTTTGGCGCCTCAGGCTCCTTGCATAATGTTTGAAAACTCCAACCACTTTATTAGCCAGTCTTTTCTAACCCATCGGACTTCATGGCCAATTAGCTGAGGTAGCAGAGATGGGATTTGAACCAGGAGTTCAGGATCTCAGCACTGTTAACATATTATCAATCCTTTTGATTTGATTAAACAAAAATACTTGGCTTAACCATCATGGGTGCATCTTACAATGAAGTTTAACACATCAGTACTTTTTATTTTCATTTAAGGGGTGGTCTGCTGGCTAAGTGGGCAGCACTGCCACCTCACAACAAGAAGGTCCTGGGTCCCAACGTCCACCTGGATTTATGGAACCCGGGTGCTTCGGGTTCCAAAACTGTCCAAAAACAGACAGCCAGGTTCATTGGAGACCCTGAATTGTCCTATAGGTACCTAGCCACCTGGATGCATAAATAGGGAAGGTTGTGTCAAGGAGGGCATCTGGAGTAAAAAAGAATAGGCAAGACAGGTAGCAGCAAAAGAGAGTGAAGAAATGTTTTTTTTACTATACACTACTGATAAGTGGAACGTTTGAAAGTATTATATTACGCCAATTGGATAGTCGTGTTCTGTAGAGTTGAATGAACTTCACAGAAGTCATTTATGCCCACTCTGTGGAAAAGCGGTTCATCATTTCTATCGACTGCCATTCAAGTTTCCCACTGAGAATAAAGCCGGTTGTTCTTGGATAGACTCCTGGCCATGGATGATGTATCACAGCACTGAGGCAAAAAATGAGCTCCAGGAGTTCGAATTGAAGTCTGCATTCCAAAAGCATGGTTTCTGAATGAACTGTAATATTTGTGAAACGGGTCGATGCTTCATCACATATTTCACTTTAAATCTCATCAGCACTGATTTTTAATAACTCCTCCGCCGCAGTAACGAGGAGCGCACACCGCAGGCTTCGTGACTCATCCTGAAACACCCGGGAAACAAATAATTTCAGGAATTTGTTAGTGATGTTGCCCCGATGTGCCATTTGGCCGGATACAGAGGTTGTGGAAGGTCCAGCAAGTAAGTGCTTTCTCCGCAGCGCTCGACAAGCTTCCTGGAATCACTGACTTGTCAGTGTGTCAGGTAGCATTACTGCAACTCTTTTCTTCGAGTTCTGCCCGGCTGGTTAAGTGGAGCGGAACTGAGGCTGTCACAGAGACTGGGAGGGAGCAGTCATCCTCGATGCCCTGACCTTCCATGCTTTTGGATGGTTCAAAGCACAGGCCTTATGTGCCCAGTCATGATGTAGGACAGGAAAAGCTCTGTCACGAATGATCTTCCTGGCATGATGTTGATGTGAGGTGAGGATCTAGTCACATGGTGCCTTTACTGCAAGTGTTATAAAGGATGGGAAGGTGTTTATGAATCCTAAAAATAGCAAAGGAGTGTTTGTGATTCTAATGCTGTAGCTCGTGGCTCGGGTTTGGGAAGGGGGGCGGTGGTCAAAAAACAAGTGAGATGATTGGGAGCTAATGAATTGTTCACGAGTGTGTTTGATATAACTTGTGTATTGATAAAACTCATGATGTTAAATTCCCAATTAACAAATGTGTACAGTGTTGCCAGATTGGGTGGTTTCCCACCAATTTCGTTAGAAATTGTGAGTGGAGGACACTTTGGTGGCTGGATAACTTTTAGGTTGATGGACCTATCATAAACAATGCATTTAAAAACTTGGTAATCTAATTCAAAGACATGCAAGCAAGAATAAAAATAATTATTGATCTGTACAAAAAAAATGTAGGTCATGGTGGTTTAACTGGTTTATAATCTTTGACATGCGAAATCATCTACTTATCCTGTGTTGTTGTAGGTGATTTTGAAAAAGTTTATTGGCTGGAAACCACTGTTGTAATATGGCAACCCTGGCTGTCTTTTAAACAGAAAATGTGTGACTATGCATTGATCAGACAACAAAATTACATTTTGTTACTTTTTTTTAAGTTACTTCTAAACATCTGAAGAAATGATTGCTTATAAAATGTAATTGCATATCTTTCATGGAAATTAACATTTAACGGATATTTCATGTTATCAGTGTTAGTTCTGCTAAGCTCACTATTGGTTATGTTCCAGTTATTATTTGATCTGTTCAATTAAATAGTTGTATTTTGAAATTTTTATTTCACTGTGTTTTGTTTAGTTGTATGAGACCTAAGAAGGCTAAATGACTTTTGAGTCTAAGACCTTTTAAGATTTAGCAATAATGCCTCCTGATGTAGCTGTGGCTTTTTCAGGGTCAAGTCCTGAAAAAACACTGTTGAGAAACAGTGCTGTAGCTCCTGATATTAACAGTTTCACATGCTCTTGTCCTCCTCTTTCATCATATAACCTTAGAAATCTGAAAAAAAAATTACAGAACAGCTTCCTATTTGGACAAATGTCATGCAATTCCCATCGTCACCTCCTCTCCATTTAAGCCTTTTTTAAAAAAAAAAATCATTATCAGTACGCAAAAGTCTCAGTGTGATCCTGTAAACTGATTCTAATCTTGACAGATCAGTTAGGTTCATGTCTCAGTCGAAACAGCACTTCAGGGAGAAAAAAGTCCCTGAGTGGCATTTTTCCACATGAGGCAAATACATCCAACCTTACACCTTTGACAACGCAGCTTTTAATCCGACTCCCGCTCTGTATTAAATTCCATGGTGCTACAGAGATTAAATCAGGGATCAGAATCCTGGAAAGCTTGGTCAGTGGAGTACGAGGCTTTGACATGCAGAGGCTTCCTAAGGGAGCTTTATCTTTAACCCTCCAGCGTTATTTAAATAGATCTGGCCTAATTCAATTCAACTGTGACTCGAAAGGAAGGGACCTGTAATGACAAAGGCTAAGTGGACTCACCTCTATTGATGTGGTCCAGTGACCCAATCGATACATTTAAATATTGATTTCACAAAGTTCCAATAATAAAACATTTGCAAATATTTTGGCACTACATAAAAATACAATTTATTAAAGAATTAAAAATGTTTTGGTTAAAGCCTATCTGCTGATTGTTAGTATAATGATTGCTGTTTGGGTCAAAAAATAATAAATCAGAGGGATCATTCAACATTCAACCTAATTGTGTGATAAATGTGAGCCAATCACAAACAAAAATCAATTCTTATTATTTTCTTTATGTATTTAGTAATTGTTAATATCAATCTTACTATTAGGGTGGCATGTGAGCTAAGTGGGTAGCACTGTAGCTCCTCTCTGTGTGGATTTAGCATGTTCTCCCTATATCTACATGGGTTTTCTTCCACGGTCCAAAACATGTAGTCAGGTAATTCGAGACACTGGGTTTGTCCTATAGGTACAGAGCCTCTAGGATAAGAAACCAGTGCATTGTAGTCCAATTCTCAAGCCCGGATAAATAGGGAGGGTTGTGTAAGGAAGGGCTTCTGGTGTAAAAACCATGCCAAATAAATAATGTGGATAACGATATGCTAAAGATAAACCCTTACTATTATTACCTCAATTACAATTTAAGTTTTTTTTTTTACTACTAGTAGGTATATTACTAAATCTCACCATTATTAATAAAATAAGTGGTAGCCTATTTAGCAGCCCTTTGTTATCGTTGGCTATTACTGCAGCTGTCTAATTTTTTATGCGCTGTTGTGTATGTTTAATTTATTTCTTTATTTTTGCTGCTTTTTTGTTTTTCGACTGGAAACCAGTGTCTGAACAGCAAACTAAATCTATTTTACTTTACTAGATGTGAAATACAATGCTAACCCCGAGCCTCTTCCACCACTGAAAATGAAAATAATGACACATTACATGACATGAAAAATAATAGAGGAAATGGAAATGATGACATTGTGCAGCACAGTCAGTCTGGGAGAGCAACTGTTAAAATAAATCTATCTGCCTACTGGGTTTCCCGGCTCATTAAGACCTTTTATTTATTTTCCAATAAATGTGAACTCCAGTGTGAAATGTGAAATCCAATCTGAACAACCACTTTGACAAGCCTTGATTTTCATCAGTGTTATAGATCAACACAGTGGCACATTGTTTTTGATTCTGTTGGAATTACCTATGACATCTCCCAGGTAATCTGAATGGTACATTTTTAGATGACCCCAGTTTTGGAAGGTTATATACAGAAACACAAAAAAGGGCTGCATACGTTTTCAGCTGGGTGGTATCTTAAGTCTTGTAGAGAACAATTTAGTATTTTAGAATTTAGAATACTTTTCACCACTATGCAGTGGAATTTGTCCTCCACATTTCAACACAATACGTGCAGTAAACCACACATATACACACTACTGAACACTAGGGGGCAGTGAGCACACGTGCCTGGAGAGGTGGGCAGCCCTAGCCTCGGCGCCCGGGGAGCAGTTAGGGGTTGGGTGCCTTGCTCAAGGGCACTTCAGTCATGACCTGTCGAAAATTCATTAACAGTACAAATGCCACCTTGTCTAAGTATGATTCTGTACACTGATCCTAATCTAAGCAGATCAGTAAGGTTCAATTCTCAGTCTAAACATTTTAAGACCACTCAGCACTTCAGGGAAGAAAAAAAGGTCCCAGAGAGTCATTTTTCTACATGAGGAAAACAAAGTTTACAGCATGACTTTGCATGTTGGTCTGCTGTCTAGTGTGATGTAGGTGATGGGTGTACATCGGGAAGAAAGGCAAAGAAGAAATTAGAAGTAATAAAAATAAAGGAATGTAACAATGCACTATGAGTCAGTTAAGAATATGTTAACATGAGGTATGATTCAAATCAGTATTCAAGTTTAATGAATCAATATTTACTTTAAACAGCAGAGGGTGCTTCCACTAATCACCTCGCCTGGTTGATTGCACAATGGTAAAATTGGCCTAATTCAAAAATATTCTGCATAGTTTGTACCTACCTCAGAAATATAAAGAAAGTACTTATTTGGATAAATACAAGATAATCACAAATACAATATTTTATTTTGAGAGAAGGAAACGTTACATTTCATTTTATCCACCCCACTGTGTTAGATTTGTACATGAGGCCAGTTACCTTGTTCTTCCACTTCTATACAGGCGCCTTGTGCTACTAACCAGGATTCTTGCACAGTGTCAAAGATCCTACCAATTTATTGCTCTGGTCTTTTCTCATGCAGCAGACTTGTGCCTGCTAGGGGGCACCCAGCCAACCGATAGCAAGTGATGACATTCTGAGTGAAATACATAGGTCCATTAGTCACTACTACAGAGGGTATCTACGAGATCATATAGAGCAAATGTTAATCTGAGCTAAGTTTTGTTTGTCTCCTCAGAAATTGATGTTTGTGCAAACACACACAGACTCCAAGTCTCATGATAGCACTTATGGGCAGGGACAGTCTTAAAGGCAGATATTATCACAACATTGACAATCAAACTCTCCACAAAACTTGTAGGAGCAAAATTTCTCTAAGCCTATGTTACCGATATGATATGATGAAGCCATTTTTTTTATGGCGGACATTACATTTAAACACTGTTTAACAGTAATGCAGAAGGTAGTGTTGGTGTCACACAGCCCATGGTCCTGTCGACTTAGTCCTTGGCTCCAATTCCGGTTTAGGCTAAGGTTGGAAGTCAGTACATGGAGTGGTTTGCCTCTAAATATGAAAGAGTAAATGGTTGAGTTGGGTTTTATGCCCTGCAGAGAACTCATGCTTAATCAAAATTTTAATTCTTGCAAATTAAGATTTAAATTTGTATGTGTATTTTTATATTAATATATTTAGTTCATAAACATATATATTTTTAAAAAATATTCGAGAGACTGCATGCCTTGTTTATACAGGTTGAGAGCCATACCAAGGATTCCTCAATACTTTAGCATTTATGAACTCTTCAGGCTTACTGATTGTGCTCATCAGTTTGGCTATTGGTGCACAAAGCGGATTGGCATATGAACTCTGTTTGTGCAGGTGAAAAGATTGAGTCAGTACTGCATGCTTGTCGTAGGGGCCGCATTTCAGATCTGGCTCTTCTCAGTCAGCAGTGTTGGGTAGTTTTGGTAGAGAGGAACGTAACACAATCATGGTAATTGGATACGACTTGATTAGAGACAAAATTGTGTGAACTATAATGAAAAAAGCTTTAAAACAGTACAGCGTGTATTTATTGTGAGGCAGCAAACTATGGTGGTATCTCATAATACTGTTTTTCTTTTCATCTCCTCTACAAAGGATTGTTGCACTCCATGTCGGGATTTCTTCACCTTATCATCGAGATTAAAAATATCAACAAGAGTAGCTCCCGTGTACCAGGCACTACATTCTTCATGCAGTAGTGAGTCTTGGCTGCCAATCAACTTGTTGGTGGTTTGTGGCTTTTCCCACATTCCACTGTTGAAAGCCTCAACTCAGTAATCAAGCAATAACAATGTGACCCTTATCAGGGTCCCTCAGGTCTTTATACTGATCTTATACTATACTAATTAAGACCAACAGTTCATATATTTCTCACTGTTCCACGTACATCTTTCAGGGGCTGGGGTGGGGATCCTCATTTTTTTGGTTAAGTCCTTCTAAATGAATTCCTTAAGTGTGTACATACTTCTGTCTGATTTTACTTCTTAGCAGTATTAAAATGCTTACCTACTTAATTTTAATTTGCTTTGTAAAATGTCAACTTACATCCTCTTACAAAAAACAGTTTGTCAGGTTGTTATAATACTATAACTACAATTGTAAATGTTACTAGAAAAACATGAACTCCTAAATTCCCATAAAGCTCTTTACCAGCAGTACCATTTCCTTGGAAATCTTTCTGTGAGAGTTTTCATTTGCAAAACATAATTTTGTTCCTTTTGCCGCTATGGAGAAAGGTTATTTCACATTGTGACATAGCATGGCATTCTTTTTAATTGACTAATTCCATAATAAGGTTTTAGCCTTATTATAATTAGGAACACTGTGAATTTATTTGCCAAGGGGGCAGTTTCTCTGCAGCCACCATGCCAGACATAAATGTGAACTAAATTGATCCAGTAATTGAGTGCACTGATCAGACCTTTATTAGACATAATACAGAAATCTGAAAACACAGGCTTTTGCACAAAAAAAAAGAATTCCATAAGGAGAAGCAGAGTTGCTATTTAATTACAATCCGATTTAGTAAAAACTGTGACATCCAACATAGAAAATAATGAGAGCAGACGGGGCTAAGGTTAATGGGACACAATTTGATAGGAAGAAAATAGGTAAAAACTTACTCCAGTAGAAAAACCAATGTACCCAGTTCTGATTGTCCCAGGGCATGTTCATGTTTTGTACTATTCGAGCTTGCTCTGCTCCTAAGGAATATAATCAACTCCTGTAGACGCTGATAACTGAGCTCAAGTGTGTTGGGGCACAGAGCAGAACAAACAAAAATCTGATCTGACTAAGAATCCTCTAGGTCGGCATTGTGTCTCTGTGTCCCACTAAAACAAACAGAATAAAAAAGGCCTGAAAGTTAGCTGCTGAATCACAGGATCTGGATCTGTTGGCTCTGAACTGTTATCAGATGGTCTGTGAGGGCAGACGATGCTAACACAAGAAAGCAAAACAAGCATGTGAAATAACAATAGGCAGTCAGATATATGATTTACAAGTATTAGTATGTGAAGTGAGTGACACTGATTATCCCTTCACCTTGGTTAGTGGGTGGAATGTAGTATGCAGCAAGTATATATTTATAAATGTATGTTCACACACGTGCATTTATATCCATACATACAGCATGTATGTAACTGATGCTGATAACACATGCTGATGCCGACTTTCGTTGTCTTTCAAGTCACTTTCTGCGAGTCCTGATTCAAGTCTGAAACATTTGAAAAAAGCAATTTATGTGCTACAGAAGTTAAGTTGCAGACCCGAGTCCCCATCTCTGCTTCAGACCTGTCAAGAGTTTGCCGTTGCTGGTTGGCTGGGTGCCAGGCCCTAGGATGCACAAACCAGTGAGTTGTAGTTTCAAGCCCAGATAAATAAGAGGGTTGCATCAGGAAGAGAATCCGGCATAAAAACTATGCCAAATCAGTTATGTGGACCACGATCGAGTAGCAAAGGTACTTGATTGATTTTATGGGGAATTAAGGAACAGCCGGGTGAGCAGGGAATAAAACTTCAATACACTCATTGCTTACTTTTAAAAAATGGCAGTGTCTGTGTCATAGCAGTGTTGCACAAACAGACAACTACGTTGAAGTACAATGGAGGTAAGCAGTGATGAGTACACACCAACAGTAGTCAAAACGTATGTCAGTAAAGGCTCTGGTGCCTAATATGGTCCATTGAATCCATTGATCCACCCTTGTTAGCATTGTATGTTACTGAAACACCGAAATTCATGATTACAGAGGGGTGTCTACATACTATTGGCCATGTGGCTTAGTCTAAAATACAGCTATGGTTAATGCACTACTTTTAAAAGCCTTCTCACACAGCCGTTCTAACAGCTATCACAGAAGGCGGAGAGGAAACAGAAACAGGTAAAGTTCCCAGTGTGCTGTTCTGTGCCGTGAGAGTCACACGCCTGATATCAGGATGTATTCATTATTGATGGCAGTGTTCTTTTTTCGTCTGTGGAGGAGAATGGCTGTACTATCTCACACTCTTGCTGATGGCAGTTAGTTCACAGCAGCCAGTCATCTATGTAATTGGTGATTCCGAGACATGCTGCTTTGAAGGGACTCGATGCAGCTTCTGCTGTCTTAATGACATACGTATGGGGATTTGAAGCACGACTGAGCCAAAACAAGACACGTTCATGCACACTTAGAGGAAAAACCTCAGGTGAACAAATGTCTTTAAGAGAAGCAGACAAACGCTTGTTCAGAACCGGGGGACCCTGTCCAAGAACTAATTAACCGTGTAGAATCATTTTAAAAAACATTAACTAAATGCACAATGACTAAAAGATGTATACATATAGAACAGTTTTTTTTAATGTTGCGACGGAATTCTTTATGAACTTATTTAACTCTGATACTGGTTATTTTCACAAGTGTTACAATAAATTAGGCAGTAAACCCCTAGACATGCTGCCAGTCCATCATAGATAAGACAAGCAGCAAATTCTAAAAGCTTCAACTGGCTTGACTGCATGTCTTTGGACTGTGGGAGGAAATTAAAAGAAAAAAACTACTGCTTGAGTTTTTTCAGTTTTCCTTTTCTTCTTGCTTCATTTATTTTGCTGGATTATTTGTGGTTGTGTTATTGTTTTGCTTTAGTTTTGGTATTTGTTTTTCATTTGTTTGTTTCAAATGCAATAAGAACTCATCTGAACCTGGAACCTTCTTGCTGTGAGGCAACAGGGTAACCCACTGTGCCACCATGCAACCATAATGTGTATCTAATATTAATTTAAAAATATAATTTTAAAGCACTTCATATTAAATCTGTCTTTTAGAGGAAGTAATATCTACTTTGTGTAATTGTATTTATGTAGTATTGTGTTTATATAGAACAAACCCACAGTACAGTCATTCTATGTTTAAGGCTGGAGTGGAATACTTAAGTATCAGACATAACTAAAACGACTTCATGCAGTAATACAGGTCATTTCAACAGGTTAAAACATTTTGGAACAAGTATGTAGTTGAAATAACACCATAATAAAATTCAATATAACAAAGAATTTAGCTAAGGCACATAGGCGAGTGACTCTAAAGCAGAACATAGAATACCAATTACTGCTATTTCAGTCACAAGTGGGAGTATATATGAACGTTTTCAACAGAGCACTAAAGATTTAGCACATATTGTAGAATAGTGTAAATCAAGGTAATAATAGTAGTGGAAGTATTTACGCATTTGTTTCCTCTATCACTACAATAATAAGAGAGTGTTCATTGTGTGATTTAGCAGAACTCAGACATGCTGATCATGACAAGATCATTCACTGGGTTCCACACCATTAACTGAGCTCACCAGAAATTTGCCATTAATGAGTATTCAACAATGGATCTGTGGTGTTGAGCGCAGTCCTACCACAGGAACCATGAGAAAAATGCTCAGATAAGAAAAAAAACATTTCATTTGTAAATAGTGGCAAATAAGTCCTGGAGAACATTTTCCAAGAATAGTGGGTATATGTCTGTAATCAGTATATTATAGTTTAATATCTTGCATATTTAACATTTTTGGTGGCACAGAGGCTTAGGCCCTGTCCACATGAAGACGAAAATGATTTCCACAAAGACAGGATGTATTAGAAAAAATGTGTCCACACAGGTGCACGAAGGACCACTGAAAACACTATAGAATATATACTGGTACACATACAGAAGTAATGTATTGTGATAAATTTATTGGTGTAACAAAATAAAACATCTTATACCTATTCTGCTGTTATGTTTAACTCATTCATAACATTTATAACAATGATAAACCACATGTTATGTGGTTCTCCGTATCCATTTGTTGATCGTGGTGGTAGAAGAGGAACAGTAGCTGTTGCTGTAAAAGCCATAACAAAGCCAGTATTTGCTGTATTCCGAATGCAGTGCATTTGTGGCTTGGTGGGTACAATGGTTGCCACACAAGAAGGTCCTGGGTTTAATTCACAGATAAAATGGATCGGCCTCTGTCCCCTGAGTGTCTGCCTTGATTTCCTTTAAGAGCTCTGGTTTTCTCCCACAATCCAAAGACATGCTTGTGAGGTCAACTGGAGCCTTATTGGCCTAGACCCTTATTGGACTAGCGATTGAGAAAGTGAGAGAGTGATAAATCTTGTGTAA
This sequence comes from Microcambeva bendego, assembly GCA_034509265.1. Classification (NCBI taxonomy): domain Eukaryota; kingdom Metazoa; phylum Chordata; class Actinopteri; order Siluriformes; family Trichomycteridae; genus Microcambeva; species Microcambeva bendego. The sequence continues at coordinate 7,220,642 of JAYDZG010000043.1, forward strand.
CCAGTAACTACCAGTCCTGTCAAGTATGAAGAACATGAGAATAAAATAAAAAGTAAATAATAGTTAAATAAATATGTGCTAAACATTTGTGTTTATGTTCCTAATTTCACCCCAGAAATAAAATGTAGCCACTTACCAAACAAATATAAGCTGAATTGCTATCTGTACATCTTAACTGGCTGACAGCTATAAATCAGCGATACACTAGCAAGTCTATAGCAGAGCAATAAGTTTTTGTATATCTAAATGTAAAATTGTCTTGAATGCTGGACTATAAAGCATGACTGGCATTTAATACTTGTGTCATTTATTTAAGAAAACAAGACACGTCAACAGTAGCAGAAGAAACAGATAAGCTTCAATACTTTATTATCAGCTCTCATTATTAACAGCGTGTGCCTTTAGGAATACCCGACCATCACTGGAAGGTTAACAGAACTTACAGAATACAATTTATTGTGCATGTAATGATATTGATACAAATGTACAAAATTAAATTATAATGAATAGGAAAGCATAACAGATAGGTGCTTGCAGCATGAACAATCAATTGAATGACGTCCTGCCACAAATACCTGTTGCCTGTTGTGAACTGAAAAAAATCCTGAGCTTTTGTACTGCACAAAAAGCATATTCAATCAGAACTCATAAACTGAAAAAATCCTGAGCTTTCAATAAGCGCTAGCATGGGCACTGTCAGCTGTATTGGTTTCTGAGCACAAGTACCCACAGGCTAGTGACTCTTCTCTCGCTGTTCTACCAAGTGTTTTGCCATTTCAGAACAGCTGTATTGAGCAGGGCTGTGGGAAATAGTCAGAGATGCAGGGAATTGACTTTGGGCAGATCGATCGAATTTAACATTTTTAGCCAACTGGATCTCATTATGTCCGGCAAAAGTGAATACAGCCATATACACTAATAAGGCATAACATTAGTACTGTGTTGGACCATTTTTGCTAACACATACACAACAAAATGGGATGTACTGTGTATTATGACTCCTTTCTGTCAGAACCAACTGTCAGAAAATCATTTCATCAGCAATTTGATCTACAGTAGCTCGACTGTTAGACACGAGCCAGCCTTTGCTCCCCTCACGCATTGATGAACCTCTGCTGCCCATGACCCAGTCATGTGGTGTGAGGTGCTTTGCAGCTTACATGAAGGACTTTATCTTATAAGGAAAAAATAAAATCTACTTATTATTTTTAAAGATTGTCTGTGACCTGAAGACGAGGTCTTGTCATGATAGCCCAAAAATGACCAAAAAGGCAACAACATTGAGTTTGGATTGAGCTCCATCTGATTTCAACCTTCTGGATGCTGTGATGATGATGTGGAAACAGCTGGTGTGGGTTCATCAGGCTAGACCCTCAACCAAATGCTGGCGGTAAAAGAATTACAAATGTTTTTTTGTGTGTCATTGTCTTTGTATTACGAGCAAACAATGTCAGTATAACTTAATGGTGCACAGTTTGAAGATGGTTTAATTTTTCGTATGGTGGCTTGATGACCAAACGCTCACTGTGATATACAGCTTACTTGTGAACTAATAATTAGCAGACTCTAACCATGTAGATAAGTTTCCTTTCAGCATTTAAGACAGTTCTGTTCCCGTTTCACTGGAATAAATTCCTAACCTTGGAAAAAATACTCAGATACTTAAAGATATATTCTATTACATTAGCATAATATGGCTTTGCTCGGCTGATTAAATCTCGCTAGCTTTACATAGCAGGGTGCTACGATTTTACTTAGAAATAAAAAAGAGAGAAAGCTTTTTAACTGTAAGAACTCACTTGTGGAGAGAAGTAAAAACCATCAGCACAGACCAGCCAGCAAATATGGTTATTCAAGTTACGACTTTTGTACTGCACAAAAAGCATATTCAATCAGAACTCATAAAAATCTAGGTCCACATGATGGGAAAAATCAGAGAACCATTTTCTAAAGACCTTGCAAAAATGAACATTTTGAATGTAATATAAATACATATATATAAGAAACAAGTGACAAACATTCTCCATGCACAGTTGATTTTATTTTACCATATAAAGTCCATAACAATTAAAATATTAAGAAAAATGGACTAGATTAAAAAGTCAATATGAAATACTCAAAAACCCATTACATATCAGATGGCATTGCTTTAGAAAGAATGCTTTTGTAAGAAGTATAACCACAAGCTCATCTGAAATGGACTGGATGGTCTCAAAATCCAGTTTTAGATGGTTGCTATAGTATTGAATAGTACAGTATTGAATAGATCAGTAGAGTATTATATAGTTAAACATGTACTAGAGCGGATGGTCCACAGTCTACAACTATTAAATCGTAAAGCATTATAAAAAGGTTGATTACAGGACAACAGAAACCTTCACAATTATTATTTACATGTTTCCTACTCCATAAGCTTTTTGAAATTAGGTTATGCAAGTTAAAAGAGAAGAAACAACACCAGAAATACCTAAGAGTAAATGAACTAATCAATTAAGGCTAAAAAGACCTTCCTCGTAAATATTTATAGCAGCAAATTATACTTTAATTTCCTGTGGCAGCAACATTGTCTTGTTAAAATAATTCAAACATGCTTCATTATGGCGATGTCATGAAGACACTTTTGGAGCCCTTAATTTTCTAGTGTGTATACATATTAATAGGGATAGCATGAAAATTATTTTAGAGAAAAAACTGCTTTGTGTAGGTAAGCAATTTAGGGGTTCAAGTTTAAGAGGCTTTAATGGCAGTTCAGCTATATAAGTAAGTAAATATAGAAACTAGAGACTGTTCCTCCAGGACCAGAGTGCAACACAGAACTCTTGTGGAAAATATCACAATATACACAGTACAGATAAATACGAGGACCTACAAAAAGTATAGCTCGAGTGGAGTGTTGGCCATTACATATACATTATCAGCATCAAAATAATTGCTTTTATTCAAAGTGAATTACAGTATACAGTCTAAGCAATTTAGGGCAGTGGTGGAGTTCTGTAGAACCTGAACTGCGAGGCAGCATCTGCCTACACTGTACTGAGTCAATGAGATGGAAGGGAAAACCTATTCGGATATACAACTAGCAGTATAGGGTTTCTATTCACAGTCGAGTCCCATGACCAGTTCCCACTTTCTACAGATGCAGCATGATCTTTTATATCCATACATGCTGATTATCTAATTTTCAGATTGGATCTTCCATCAATACAATGCGACATGTCACATAGCTAGAAATGTCCCACATTGGTTTGAAGATCATGACCAAGACTTCCAAGTATTATCCTGACCCTCTAATTCCCCAGATCTGAACCCAATTGAGCATAAGTAGGACCACCTCAATCATTGTTGTTCACTCTATAGATCCTTCCCCATTCACCATTTAGCAATCTACCAGGACCTTACTGATGCACTCTGAGCTGCTGACAACATCAAATATTTTTTAATAAATTAGCAAATCCAAATATTGTGCAAAGGTCATGTATTTGAGCACCTGGATATTTGTGAAATACATTTGCTTTCATTTTCAGAAAATCATTTTCATGGTTTTGGACACAGACACAGGTGAACTCCAACATCTGCATGGTCAGCAATGGAATATGCCCGGCTCAGCCAATTACCCTAACCTTAGGAACATTAAATGATACTCCCATAAATGGACTGTGTCAAGCCCAGGTGATGATGAAGTGTCATGGGTGGTGATGGATATTTATTCAGCCTTGTGCTTAGACGTTAATAAATAAAGACAGACTCGTGGAAGCTTACACCTTTGTACCTGCCAGCCAATAACTTCTCTAACATTCACAACCACTATCTCCCTCAGGCCTCATGCTAGATTCTCATCCTCCCTCTGGAGAACAGTAAAATAGGTCAGGCTCCGCTCATCCTTTCTGCTTTTCTGCAGTGCACACACTTACTCTTAATTGCTTCCTTCTATAACCAGGTTCAGGACTGAGAGAATGAGGTGGCCTTCCGGACAGCAAATGTTTTTAGAGAGGAACTAATTATCACAGGAGGCCCGATTTCAGCAATCCTCAATTCTTGAGAGCTTTCAAGTAGGAACTAGAGCTTTGTGTTTGATGTATCCTGACTTCTTCTTCACCATGTGCTGTGTGCTTTATTTTAAGCTCCTGGACTAATTCAGATTTGTCCACCTCATCTCGTGGTGAGAAGTATATTCCTAGTCGGTATACAAATCCTAGGAGCTTATGAGTGCTTATGTACAGCACCTGAGTCACTGTCAAAATATTATTTAAAATATCACAGAAAAAACACAAATATCTAACCACAAATGCTAATTTTTGGAGGTAAATGCTACTTGGGCTCATTTTTGGAGTTTGCTAAATGCCACCTGAATTAGTTTCTGGAGTCGGCTGAAAGCTACAGGGACAAAATTTTAGAGTTTGGTGAATGCTACTGGGACTAATTTCTGGAATTTGCTTAACATAACTTGGACTACTTTTTGGAGTTAATTTTTGGAGTTAATTTTTGGAGGTAAATGCTACGGTGTGTATTTTCTGGAGTTTGCAAAATGCTTCTGATATATTGATTGATTTATGTACAGTGAGATTAAATTAAAATGTAATTCAAGATGCCCATTGTTAAGTACGTTGAAAGGTCTGAGGTCATGTGGGTGTATTTTTCTCCTATGGATTCGGGAACTACTTAAACTACATAGTGGACTTCTATCCAGGTCAATAAAGAAATGGTTTTCTGAAAAAAAGCTTCTATGACCGTCTCAGTTCTTTAAAATAATCCAACAGAAAAGACGACCATGGTTATACATGGTGAAGGGTCTGTGGGTGTTATAGGTTTTTCTTCCCTCTGCCTTGAGAAGCACTTTAAAGTACATGACACCATAAAATACCTCCATAAAATACATACAATTTTAAATCAAAATTTGTCAAAAACAAGAACTCCAAACAAATCAGAAACATACAGCATGTCAATATCAATACAAAAATGGTTTGGGTCTGTGCCATGGCCATCTTGGTTCCCTGAACTAAACTACATATAAAACATGTGGTGTCAGCTAAAAAGCAGGATGAACAGGAGGAGGACCCTTGATGATCTGTAAAGAGGAAAGGTCTCAAATTCCCTGCTCTGTATTCTCCAGCCTTATAAGATGTTGTAGTAGAAGATTGAATGCTGTATTATTGCAGAAGGGAGGTTGTACACAAAGATGCAGGTGTTTCAATTTTAGTGTAGCAGAGAAAAAAATGGCTAGGGAAACAATTGTAACAATTGTAACACAATAATAATAATAACAAAATACTACTATGACTACTACTACTACTACTACTACTACTACTACTACTACTACTACTACTACTACTACTACTAATAATAATAATAATAA
>JAYDZG010000043.1:7236891-7249343 GCA_034509265.1 Microcambeva bendego
TTATAATATTATAAGTGGCAGATGGTGAAATACTTGTTCCTTTCATATGTACATAAAAGAACTGAACAACAATCAGTGAACAAAACATTTGTGAGGAAAATATCAATATGCACCGAGCCACACACCAAAGGCCTTTTAAAAGCTTTTTAAAGCCTCTTTTTTGGCTATTCCTCATCTCAGACTCAAATTTTGTGATCTTGAACACAGCTCTAGCTTATGAATTAAAAAAATCCATATCAAAGGAAGCAGAAATCAGCATAAAAATGGATGTGTGTATGATGTAGTGGGCACAATTTCTTTATGTGTGTGCGGTTATGTATGTGGTGCTCTTGACAGTAGTGCTGCAGCGAACTTACAATAAATAGGCAAAGAAAGATGGTGAGATTTGCGGTTTACCCTTTCAACACTCACTTTATGCCAGTGTGAATTACTGAACTTCTCCCTCAGATGTGGGGGTAACCATGAGTTAACACCACTGCAGCAGAAAAATAAGGACACAAATAAAGTGTAAAATATGCCAGAAACAGAAGCTGAAGGCTGCACCTGCAGAATTAAAGGGCCTTCTATTCATGTTTAAATAAAAGGTAGTTGCTCCTCAATGTTCAGCTGGTACTGGGAGCTTTAGGATCTGAGGTGAAAAAAAGAAAGAGGTTGCCAGATCTGATTTTAATAAAATACAGGTCACACAAACTGAGGGAATTAGAGATGAAAGTAATGGCTGGCTGGTCTTATTAATAGAAAATCGAAAACCTATAAACCATTAAATCTTGTTCATATTTAGCATATGTATAAAAATATATCAAATTATGCACTAATTTTAGTCAACAAAGCCTAAATTAATGTATAGATTCATTTTAAAGCTTATCAGTTGGGCTGAGGACATAATAAAACTGGAGTTTTTTCAAGGCTTTAACTTTATATCCTCAAACAGGAAAAAACCTTCCCTAAACTGCTGCTGCAAGGTCAGAAGCTTAAAATTGTCTTTTAATTATTACTCTGCTAGCAATCCTTAAGTCTGAAACACATGAAGAGAAAAATTAGAAGGGGTGTCCCGAAACTTGTATCCATACAGTACTAATGAACATGACATTTCAGCTACAATACTGTGACATTTGGCTGGTTAGCAGAAAAAGTGTTTACTTTATACAAAAAGTTATATTTTGTGTTTAATTGACTTGTATGAGAATATCTCACACCTAAATTGTAAGATCTGGTTGATTATTGAGTATGTATCAATCAGTTTACCCTGGTCAGCATTGTAGTGTGTGTGATTCCATATGGAAATACAGACATTCAATATACTACAGAACTTCCTTCATACCAAAGAAATAGCCAATCATGTTTGTGTAGATGTCCAGAGCTGGTCAACAAAACATCAAACATAAACTAAAAACAATAATAAATGTTTTTTAATTAATTGACAACAATCAATATTACCATACCCATCATTTCAAGGAGTTATCCATAAAAAATAATAAAGTCAGGGATGGTAATCCCAGTAAGGAAAGAAAGTACTAGAGGAAGTGGGCTAACATCAAAGAAGTCTCTGTTTCAGTCTCTGTTTCAGACCACAAAATAAAAGCACCAATTCTGCAAGTGAACCTCTCAAAGAGCTCTTTCATTATGTTGCAGTAAAAAAAGTCATTTAGGGGGCTCTGTTCTAATCAGATGTGCTCTGGTGAAGCCCTATAGTGCAACATCAGCATTTAAATTAAGACGCCAACTCTGACACACTGTTTTAATATTTCTACGAGTACAAAGATTAAAGCCAACATCCAAGACCTGACAAGTCCGACTGAAACGAGGATCAGCTCAGTGTAATTGCAACTGGAGAGTACAGCGATTGATTTTCCCATTATTCTTAGTGCTCGAGACTGAAAAAGTGAAGCTTTAAGAAATTTTAAGGTGAGAGGAGACCAAATTGCAGCAGTTAATTCATTCAGTTATCCTGCAATTAAATATCAATTTTATAATTAGTATACAGATTAAATTAGAGCAGAGGTTGCTTCTACGAGACTTCCTGCTGTGATGGCAATGATCAGTGCTGTTGATTATGATGAAAATTATTATAAGCTTTCACCCATCAAGTTTTAATTTGCAGTCGGTAGATTTTCAAGCTGTGGGAGGAAAAATACTAAATAGTCAGTTACTACTAAGAATGTGTAGATATGCTTAGGGCATGACTGCCAGTAGTCATATTTTCCAATTTCCTATTCCAAGTACTACAATGGAGTGTTATTAGAAAGTGGTATACGTGACAAGAAGTGTATCAATTACATTGCATGACCTTCAAAATCCAGTTGTAGCTGCTTATGTTCTAAGAAATCTTTGTTAACAATGGTCAAACATGTGAGAATAAAACCATGTGACCTAGGATATCCACAACTGGCAGACTGTGGTGACCAGTAGCACCACAGACATCAAGTGTATAAGACCCAGGCCAAACAGCACCATTGACATTGTTTACAAAAAGCTCCCAACTGCCATATAGTATGTGTAAGTAAATGGTTCACAGTACACTGATTAACTTAGTCATGGTCATTTGCATTCTTAGAATGTGGAAGACAACCTTACAACATACAGTACACAGTCTATATCCAATTAGTCTACCTGCAAAATGGGGTATCTCCAATTCAGCTCACTTGTACATCTTTGAACTGTCAAAAGAAACCCACAGAGGCACAGGGAGAACATGTAAACTCCACACAGAAAGGACTTAGGCCTCTCCACATGGGAATTAAACCTAAGACATCCTTGCTGTGAGCTGACAGTGCTACCCACTAAGCCACCATGCCTCCCATAGGGAACATAAAGGGTGATTTTTTTTCTTTCATCTTATCTCACTCTCAGTGTTTCCATGTGAGCCTCTGTCAGTGTCAGTCTTCTCTGCAGTGAAGAAAAAAAGCCTACTCCTTTTTGATACATTTCCCTAAAGAATGTACCACCACAAACCCACATCATTTACAGTTGTAATTTGTTATAAACCCTTCAATAATCAACACACAGCTATGAGGTTTAAAGTCAATCTTCTTTAAATTTTCCCCATAGATGTGTCATTAAAATCTTAAACACTATAAATTAGAGGGATCATCACCGCTCCAGTCGTAGTGGTCCAGAGTATAGCACATCTTAGAAGTTTCGTGACTAAACCACATTTTAAACAATTCATCGGTTAAAGACCAGGATTACAGAAATCACCAGACCGTGAAGGACAGTGAAGAATTTTTGTGTATTTATATTCAGCCTTTCATTGAATCTAGTAGCGAATGTGCAACACATAATATTAAAAATAAAAAAACATAGTGCTCTGGCAACATCTGTTGGTCTGTTGCTGTTGATCATGGCCATAAGGGGTATAGAAGCTAGGGTTGGCGCTTAGGTTGGGGTTTCTCATTTAGACCATTTGGCCCCTCTGGCTAAATAGGTTAGCTAAAAGTATTTAGTCCAATACTCTATATTGAATTTAAAATCTAGAAATTCTATTAATCAGTGACATTTACCTCAAACAAATTAAATTAACATTACAATTATTTTATGGATTTATTATCCCAAAGAATTTACTAGTTGATAAATAAATTATATTTTTATGTAGTCCAGTTGCTAGTTTTACTGTTTAAGGTTTAGTCCTAAAAGTTCTGCTGATCTATTTACTCTTGTTTTATCCCATTTGGGATCATTACACATTAACCAGAATAAAGCAGCTATCTAGGTTAAATAAATGGGAAAAATCAGAGCAATAGAGCAATAGAAGAAAAGGAAAGCACAGAGTTTTTTAACTTTAAAGTTCAATCAGTCTGTAAGTGCATCCAGACTGACACTTCAGTAAACCAGCCATCTGTTTGTTGTGCTGACATTTTCATGTTTGGGTCACAAACGTATTGTGTGATATTTGGTTTAACTGGCAAGGGAGCTTTATAGAGCACGGATTTATCACAATGCAGGCAGATACCCTCTCTCACTCCCAAAGCTAATTTTAATTGTATGTGGTGATATGTGGTCTGTACGTTTTTACTAGCCTGGTTCATTTAAAATTAGTAGAGAAAGCATTTCTTCAAATGCCATCTATCCATTGTTTGAGTCCTCATCATTCTTAAGCTAAATGTGTGAACTCATATATAATAGAGTCGAGTTAAACTGATTTACACTAGTGGTTTATCTGTAGCCTTTCAATAATCCATATACTTTAATTTTTACTATGTATAATAAATTTAGTGTAAATATGTGCATCTACAGGAAATTAAAGGTGAAAAATACATGTTATGCAAAGTAATTAAACAGAGCCTTAGCCTGTCCAGAGGCAGCCCAGCCTAACTCTGGCACTCTTTGATTATGCAATCATGCTGCTGTAACACAGATATTGCAGCTTGACATTGTTAAATTAAGCATAATTGTTCATAAAGAGCAGCACATGCTTCTTTAAAATGTGTGGTCAGTCTTACTATTTACACATCTATGTATTCGTTAAATGTTTTGATGATGTTTTTTTTTTAAAGCGACTTACATTACTGAGTCAATATATTGTTTAAGTAACTGACGGTTAATGGCCTTGCTCAAGGGCTCAACAGTGGCAATCTGGCATCGACAGTGACCTTTCGATTACTAGTCCAGTAATCATAAATAAGAAATCTTGACTTATAACCCTGTTTGCATTTAAGTACAGGCAAGGCTATTAGAAATCTTTTTTTACTCCGCAATACATGATTGTAATTTTAAACAACTGATATGATTTCTGGATAACAGAACATTAAAATATCACTGAATATGCAATTTAAAGTGCTTTCACATATTTAAACAATTCAATAATAGGCTCGATTGAAACTGCAAATAAAATAGACAAGCCTACATTTTCCAAATATAGATATGACATTTCTTGTAGCAATCAGAACTGTTAAAAAGCATGTACAGCTTCTGTACAGCAAAGTTCTGTTTTAAATGACATGTTCTACTATAATAAAAAAAAACAAGTCCTACTATGATATTTAGTACTAAATTATTTCTATATTAAATCCTAATTAATCACTGGGTTCCCACTGGGTGCAGTACACTGGGGATAAAGGCAGGAAATACCCTTAACAGATTACCAGTCCATTGTAGGGCACACACACAGACACACTGTGACTGTGGGAGAAAACTGTAGTACACAGAGAAAAACTCTGTGGGCACAGGGAGAACATGCACACTCCACACAGACAGCTCCGACTGGGAATTAAAACCAGGACCTTGTAGCTGTAAGAGAACAGTACGACCATGCCACCCCCAATGGAATTTACCCTCTTAAAATCATGTTTCAATATGTACATAGCTTTTATGCATGAATACTACCATATTTCAAGTAAATTGATGTTAAGTAACCCAATTTCATGGATTCATTCATTTATTCATAAATCCTTATTAAATATTTAATTTTGCTCAAAGTCACAATGACGGGCAACACAGAGCAAATTATGAGGTGTGGTCTTACTGTTCACATTCTCACTTATGCCTAGAAGCAATTAAAACGACATAATTTGACCAACCTGGATGACAAGGAAGCCAGTCAAGAAATACAGACAGAGTTAAAGCATGCTAGGATTCACACAGACACTCAAAGTGAATTAAATCCTGGTCATAAGGGCTAGTGTGTGCTTTATTTTTTAGCTTTGGGTTTCTTTATGTTTCTTTTCAGGAACAGCATGGTTCCAGCAGTCCTCTGAAGGAGTTATGATCTCAGTCCTCTCACATGCTCAACACGAAACCTAATTTGCAGTGAAAAAAGGAGGCCATTTAAAGTATAGAGTAGATTTGAAGGTTCAAGAGTGCCGCTCTGTCACTTTATTTGCTCTTACTTTGCACCCCGTCTCTGCTTCCTGTTTGCTTAGAGATACAGGAGCTGCTTTAAGATCAATTATAGCTCAGAGTGACTGAATGGTGTCAGCCTTAAAAACTTAAATTAATAGTTATGGGTGCACTGTATCTGACTGCATTTCTACTCTACTTCCACAAGAGCTTCTCCATGCAAAAAGGAATTGCTTTGTAAAAGTAAAAGTACTTTCAAAATGCTTGACTGAATTACTAAGCACCCAAAATATTTCAATTTGTTTGATACAGGTCAGGACTGCAGGCAGGCTGTTCCAGTACCTGTACCCTTTTCTTCAATATCCATGGGTACAGAATGTGGTTTTGCATTTATTTTTGGCAGACATCCAAATATCTGTTTCTGCTACCCATTAAGTCACTGTGCCGTCCAGTAAGAAATACTAAAATTCCTGTAAATGTTAAACTTTTCACTTAGATTTAATAATATTTATTTACAATATATACATTACTTACATATAATTTTTAAAGTCTTATGAAGGTCCAAATGTAGGAACCCCTTACCAAACATGTTGACATCTCCAACTCAACAATCTTTTCACTACATAGGCACTTTACATATTATATTACTGTTCAGGTCAGCACATTACTCGTCAACATGGGTGTTTTTTGAGTTTCAGGCAACAAAGTCAAGCCAGACTAATCATTTTGTCTTTCTAATGTACTTAAATAAGAGTACAAATCAACTGAAATTGCTCCCAAAAGTACAATTTCTTCGAAAAGTTACTTAAAGGTAAGGAACATTTAGTTACTAAATTAATGAGAGAACGCGTATAATGTCTGACTATTATCTTATAGAAGCAAAATAAAATGTTAAAGTCATCCTCTATTTATTGCATTCATTTATTATAAACAATGTTTGATTTTGGAGTATTCAATAGTTATTTCTGATTTCCTATGGGAATGTCTCTACCACATACTAGCATTAAGAGCCACAGACTAGCATCAAGCCATTCTAAATGTTTCAGGCACACAAAATCCACCAGTTCCATCATTTTGTCTAGTACTAATGTACTTACATCACAGTAAAACGTATTATCAGTTGAAACTGCTCCCAAAAGTACAATTTCTTTAAGAAATTACTTTGGTAAACATATGCTTTGCTTACTATCCTCCCTTCTTTGCTAAGTAGTATTGATTTTGCTAATATAATTGCTGAAAGAGCTTTATCTGTAACTATTCAATGAATTGCATCTCATCGTGAGGAGTAAATAATGATCTTATTATCGATATTTATAACTGCTGTTTGTACAAAGTCCAGAAGCTGTGGTTCACTCTTAACACAGCCCACAAGAGCTGCATGAAAAGATATGAGGAACAATAATATTCACATTAGCAAAGATTCATGAGCGTGTTACAGAGCCGAGGTTCCTTTCAGTAGCCCATAGAACCAATCAGAATATGCAATGCAATCTCCTCTCGTTAGTCCAAATGTGGAAATGCTGTAATTCAAAATGAATAATGATAGTATCCGTCTAAGCATATTATTGTAGCCATTACCAGCTCAGAAGGCCAAGCCTCTAGGCTTTGATTATCTAACCTCTGAATACTAATATAACAGTTCGACGCTGCTTACTGAATAACATTACCAACATTACGATCTCATATGGTCTCTGTCCATCTCATTTTCAGACTTTTAGGCCAGATTGTTAATTTGTCACATTACAGTGGCCACACTTCCAGTATTTGATCAAAATGAGGTTTTACTTCCAATCTTTTTAGCTATGTGTACTTAGCTATGTGTACACGTAATGTGTCATTAGACACATTATGTGTACCCATTACAAAGCCTGCCCTCTTAGAACTGTGTTCAGATCTGAATTGTTGTGAGAAATCATTGGTTGTACAGTGGCTGGTGTTTTCCAATCAGTTGTTTGAGGTCGCTAATGGAGCCCTGCAGAGTTTCATATTGGGTCCAGGATTCTTCACCATGTACATTAATGAAATTGGAACCCCATCGCTGATTGCTCTTTTATGTTAATGACCTCAGTTAACTAGGCAACACATGACCTAAGGAATGCTTTTAACCCCAGTCAGAAATCTTTGTTAGACCTCAAATTACCCCTGAGTGAGGCTTTAATTCACTGAGGCTTTTACTCTGACACGACAAGTGCATTGTTAAAACTTCGAAAGGAAATATGATAACAGCATGTTGAATGTATTTTCAATGCATAACTTTGCTAAATTAAACTTACTACATAAACAATAATTTCCCTTGGGATAAATATATTGTATGTATTTCTGTCTTTCTTTACAATAAGTGAAACATTACAGAATATTGGGGTATTATGATGGCCTGCCGGGTGCTGCACTACCTAAACCTCTAAATTTCCACCAGTAATGAGTAACTGAGTTTATGTGAGAGCGTGTTATGGCTTATGTTAAGTTGGCTTCCTGATGGAATGCCTTCCCACCTTGCACCCAGAGTTTTCAGGTACTGTTATCTTCTAAATCCTAAATAATATCTTCAAACCAGCCTCTATTTATTGCATTTATATAATATTATCAATTTGCTCCATTGTCAATTCGGAAATAGCTCAGAACAAGAAGTTTGGTATGATTACTCACATTCTTAACAGCCTATCCAGCCACTCAGAGCCATTCAGTGTTTTCAGTTAACCTGACTGCATACATGGTTACAAGCAGACATACAAGCAGACATAGGGGGAACATGCAAACTTCACACAGAAAGTTCCACCTGGGGATCAAACCCTGGACCTTCTTGTTTTGAGGCAATGGTGCTACCACCGGTATGAGATCATTCAGCAACAGAAAAAAATGGCAATCATAATAAAAATCCCCACATTGGTGTGACTTCTATGTCATTTATAAATGTATGTAAACTTTTGACCTATGTTGTGTATGTGAATCGAACCACCACTTCTCTCGGAGCTGCTCATTCCCAGTGGGTGGAATCTCTTTGAAAGACTGTTATATCAAAGCACATTCATCTGAAATGAAACTGCATTTTAAAGGCACTTGTATTTCTTTGAAGGAGTTCAGTGTTAGTGTGCTGTAGATGCAATGTATTACACTAATAGAACATATGGTGAAGAGAGCCATGGACCCAGGGCGAGCCGGAGCACGCAAAAGCCAATTTCTTTATTTTCAAGTATTGTACATTCTTCTTTGCCTCAGTGGGGGCTGAAAAGGAAGCAATGGGCAAATAAGTCTAAGAGCACTGTGTAGTACAATTGTTTGGTTTTACTCTTAAAACCACTGATTAGTTGTATCAAGTTCAGTTTTCACAAGCTGATATAAAAATCATCACCAAGGGTCTGTTTGGATGCTGTTTGGTGCCACTGTGGAAAGCCATGATGCACTCGCTTGCAAATATTAAAACCTGTATGATAGCAGATACAGCGTAGCATTTTATTATATTCATTTCACCTTCTAACTGCCTATCCCAGGATTTTAGTGGGTGCAAAACATACAGAAACACCATGGACTGAATTGACGTATAGGTGAATTGAGTGTGTGTATGTGTGTCTGCACTGTGATACACTGGTGCCCCACATATACACACACATGCACCTAAAGGGCTCTCTAATTAACCTAACTGCACCCCAATTGAGGTGGTCCAGGTCCTTTCTGTGAGGAGTTCACATGTTATTTTTGTATCTGAATTGGTTTCCTCTCACAGTCCAAAAAACATGCAAGTGAGGTGAATTGCAGATACAAAATTGTCCAAGACATGTTCGGACTTTGTGTGACTGCTGTTGTCAAATAGTGACAACCTGACAGTGGTGAGGCTTGAATCCATGACCTTTTTATTACTAGACCAGTACTAACCACCAGGTTACAACTTCCCAACCTTACACTGTCCTTTCAGTGTCTCTTTCATAGATTTAAAATGTCCAAAAAATGTTATGCAATCAAATATTTTTGAGCCTTTGTTTTTTTTTTTTTTTTGACCAATTGGAGTATATTCTTTTATAACATTACACATTCCTGCCAACCACGGTAAGCTAAAGTTTTGCAAAATACTTTATCTTCACACTATTAAATGGATGGTATTTAAATGCAAATATATTGCAGTTTCCTATTATTATCTGTTGTGCTCTTACATTTCCAATAAATACTCAAAAAGCATTATTAAATTATATTGTGTTTGACAGTCTAGGAACTGTTAGTGGATCCGTGAACCTTTTATTTGCAGATCATTTGAACCATTAGCTCTAACAGGGTGTTAAAGGTGTTTGTTTAATAGTTATGTATATGCCAGTGTTTATGGCTTAACTCTTGGGTGCCCAGACATTAGTGGCTAAAGATCCACTCATTTAGTCAACAAGTCAACACAATCGATTTTTTATGGCTGGCGTCCTTGTTTTTCAAAAAATGTTTTAGATTTTTAAATGTGCTTCAGTTCCTTTGTTGATATTCATTATTACAGGGCAAGTGAATGGTAATATCACATCCGGCTGCTGATGCCAAATCTTTCAAGTATTCATCAGTAGGGGGAATGATTTTAAGATTTCAATATTTTCACATGGAAAAGACTCATTTACACAAATACGTTGGACAATGACCTGTTTAAACAAGGTGGAATCTCCCAACGTTCACCCCTGACTTAACTGAATGGCTTGATTGTTTGCACCTGTAAAGTAAATGTGTAGATAAAGGTTTGTGGACTGATTTTATTGTATGTCTGTTGTATTTAATTTGGCATAATTTGGCCACAGTATATTTAATTTTTTCAGACTCAGGCCCCAGGGCACAGACTTATTTTTAAACTTTGAAGGCTGCTATGGGCCGTAAATAGTGTAAATAGTTTGTCACCTTCTCTGGAGCACAAATTGGAGTAAATAAATGCATATAGCATTTTAAAACCAGCCTAGTGGCCTAATTGGCAGCAGGGCCTCATTTACAAATGAACTTAGAAGTTTAATTTAAATGTGGCAGCACATTGGCACAGCACATAGTGAATGACATAGAACCATGGATTACTTTCAGTCAATGCCTGTAAGAAGTTAGGCATTTTCTGAGGGTTACATCAATATTCTGGTTTCCACTCGTCTACACAAACACACAGAAGTTGGACAGGCTATCTTAAATTAATTCATGGATAAGTGACCAACAATGACATAGATCAGAATTCATGTACAGTTGTATTTTGTTCATACTACCAAATATGGAATTGATATTGAAATCTTCTCAATTTTCAGATTGAATGACAATGCAGTATTTACTGAAATTAATAGTTTTTGTCCTAGAGACCTCAACATGTCTATAAAATCTAATTCATGTCAATGCAGGTTCATCTTGAAATGCTTTAAATGCATTTGGTGCTTTTGCAAGCAATTTGGTTCTGATGGCTAAATTTTATTTCTTTTTCCAGCTGTTTCTCAGGGTCAAATTCTCAGAACTGCTCCTGAAGCTTCCAGCTCAAGTTTACAATGATATTTCTCCTCACTTCCGACTTGCATTGTATTCTTATTCCTCTTTGTCCATGAGAAAAACAAACTAGGTTTATGCTAGACCATGCAATGCATTGGGTAGAATTGGAGTTTTGAATTCTACAAATAATGTAAAAAATTTGAGGTAGGCTACAGCAGAGACATTCACCTCTTAGCGGGAACAATTGACAGTACCTAGAGTAGACAAAACTGGCCTCTACAGTCTTATGGGTGGTAAAAGTCCGGACTAAAAGGAGGGTGGGTTCATTGCCACTAAAGACCTTTTTCACCAGTGGAATTTGTCCTCTCCATTGTAACCCAAACCATGCAGTGGAACACATATACACAAACTGGTGAACACTAGGGTGCTCAAGGGCACTTCAGCACACGTGACAGAGCAGTAGGCAGCCCTAGCTACGGCACGTGGTGAGCAGTTAGGTCCTTCGGTCGTGACCTGTCGGCTCTGGGAATCGAACAGAAAATCTTCCGATCACAAGCAAAGTTCTCTAACCCCAAGACCATGGCTGCCCCTAAAAAAAGGCAAACCAGGATTGCCAGCTTCATAGACTCGCTCGTAAAAGAGTGCGTTAATTGGCAGTGCACAAGTAGCAAGAGCCGTCTGTTCACTGAGTGTGTGACTGCCCAAGCAAATAAGAAAGGGTTGCTGTACTGTGCATGTGTCAGAGGTATCATGTGTTATACACATATAGAATCCTTGGACGCAGTCGGGGTCTCAAACTATGGGAGACGAAATGGCTACATTAATATTGGGAGAAAAAGAGTTCACAAGGACATTTATCCATCCATCTAGACATCTCTTTATTATTAACACAAAACTTGTTTTTGTCACTTCTTATACATTTATAGGTTTTAAGCAAAACCAAACCTTTATTTTAGGCTATTTAAGGTTCAAGAAATCATATGTAATAACAATAGTCCTTTTTTCAAAGCCTGAATTTTAAAGCAATTATTCATGTTAAAAAACAAACAACCACATGTTTACAAAACGGTTTGTCAACCATGTTATTTTTTTATATTAATGACTAAGCTGACATCTGTTATTCTGACAGACCACATGTTTTACACATTGCCATGCAGTGGTTCACCAGAATGCAGCTCAAATATTGTGAATGCTGAAAAGAGAAGCTGTGTGTCGGAGCCAATGCTCATTTCTTACCGACCTTGGAACCCATAGCAACCTTT
>JAYDZG010000043.1:7341149-7351180 GCA_034509265.1 Microcambeva bendego
CAATGCAAAAAAAGCTTTAAGATGATAAAGATTTTCATGTGATGATTTAGATTTTTTTTTTAATTTTAGAATCTAGAACACTCTTTTTCACCACAGTGCGTTACACACAGAATAAACACACACTAGTGAACATACAATAAGGGGGCAGTGAGTACCAAGGCACTGGGCAGCCCTTGCCATGGCACCTGGGGAGCAGTTTGGGTGCCTTGCTCAAAGAAACTTCAGTCATGTTTCATTGGCTCTTGCAAATTAAACTGGCAACCGGTCACAAGCCCAGTTCTGTAACCACCAGGTCGCGGCTTCACAACGATTACAATGATGATGTGGGGGACATATCCCTGCAAAGGAAGAAGACTTTGTCGAAAGTTTTTTTTAATTCTAAATAAACAATGTTAAAGAATCTCTCTTTTACTGATTATAATAATATCCGTTTTTTAAAACATTAAGTCAATGGTGGGAACTCCCTAGCTTATCCATAGGCCATTGTGGCTGTCTCGTATCAATCAATAACACAAAGTGTGTCCTATCTGTACCCATTTATATACTGCCTTTAAAGAATTTTATTAGAACTGTAGTTAGGAAGACCATTTTTATTACATGGATAAAGGTTAATGATGTATTTCCCCAAACAAGTACCAAGTCTATGAACATATAAGCTTTTGGCACAGTTACAGTGAACACTATTTACCTGCTGCCCCTGGTGCCGGCCCAGGTCTGAACTATTCTGAACTATCCTTATGTGAAAGTGTGTAATCACTCTCCCAGATTAACAGAGGACAGCTATCGGGCCGTGATTAGCCTGCATGTCATTAGGACCCGGTGCAACACCGTTTCTAGTAGATTGAAATGTGACTAGGCAAGCAAAGGCATGGTTAACAGTTACCATTGGTTTATTTATGGTGACAAGTAGATGAAGCCTGTGAAAATAACATTTCCACGAACACCAGGCTCACCATGAGGTATGAAGTTCAGAACATTATGATGTATGATTGCTCCTCTGTAAACAATACTGAGGAGAGAGAATAGGTCAGGATGTAAAATCTAAGTTTATTTCACTACCTAAGAAATAAATGTTGCTAAGTCAACAACCTTGATGAACACCTGCCATAGTCATTCACCTGACCTAAATCCTTTTAAAAATGTATGAAGGATTTTAAAATTGCAAGCTTACTGTTGTATAGAGACCCTTATACCCACAACAACAATTTTCTACTACAAAGAATTCATGTACATTTATAGTCTTTCTTAAAAATAATATTTCTAAATCTTTGTAGCATAAGTGCATCCTAGTTCATTTGTCTAGGGCACGGATGCCCACACTTTTGTGGCTTGAGATCTACTATTTCAGTTGACAGGTCATCACAATCTACAGCTGAAGGTAAGAGAGTTTTTAGCTTCTTTTTTTTAAAAAAGTGCTTTAGTTCCTATAGTGATATTCATCATACAGGACTAGTACGTGAAGAAATCACACTTATACAATTAATACCAACCTTATTCTGATGATTTGCACTGAACAATGTCAGTCAGTGAAGTGAATCGCTGCTGATGCAAAAACTCAAGCTTCCAAGTTTTCATCGGTTTACCAATATTTAGACTTTATTTTCAGCAATTTCCAAAACTGTCCATTAGAGGCCCATAACTACATAGGACGATTTTAAAAATCTCCATCGGCTATGAATGTACTTTGGGCTTTGTTGTGCAATATTAATGAATGAAAACATTTGAGATTAGCAGTGCTTCAGACATAGTTATTTTAAAAAAATGCAAATGGCAAAATGCAATGGAGCAGTGGACACACTTCCTGTCAGTCATGTTGACCAGTTTGAACCAGGTGAGATCTACCGACATTCACTACACAATCGACATATGACCAACTATAGTACTTGCTACTCCTATGTAAAGTTGCTATTGATTGCATGTACAAATGTCATTGATTAAAGGTGAATCATAAACTGTTATAAACCTTGCAAGACTTTAGCCACAAGACATAAACCTGATTTATGGTCTTTCAGATTGCAAAGTACTACTGGGACTGCACTGTCCAACAGCTCTCCAAGTCTTGCTACAAATTCGTTTTATTGCTAGAGTAGTTTTATTGAAGCAGGCACAGAATTTAACATTGGGGAGAGTATTTTACATTTTATACCTTCTGCTAGATGATTGGAGCTAGTCAGTGTATAGCCTCACCTGGACATGTATATTAATCAATAGAATGCATTTATTTGTCAGATATACATATACAAATGTACAGTAGTGCGGCATGGTGGCTAAGTGGGTAGCACTGTCATCTCACACCAACAAGGTCCTGGGTTCGATTCCCAGGCAGGACAGTCTGAGTCCTTTCTGTGTGATGTTAGCATGCTCTCCATGTGTCAGCATGGGCTTCCTCCGAGAGCTCTGGTTACCTCCCACAGTCCAAAATCATGCAATCAGCTTAACAACATTTAACACGGTAGCTCTGTGGCATAACTCTTGAGTTTTTTTTTCTATCTTCCAAAAATAAGTGAGTAGTTTGATGGCTCCTTGAATTGATCCTTGGAATGAGTAAGCAAGTGTGTGATGCTCTCAGCTGGTAGCCTGTCCAGCATATCTTCTCATTGTATTCACAGTATTTATACTATCTGAAACTCTTCAAGACCTTGAAGGAAAAATATGTTTATAAATAATTTATCAGTAATTTTATAAACCACTTCATCTGGATCATGGTTGATGTAGTTTTGAGTTAACACAGAAATACCCAGAAAGTCCCAGAGCAGGAATACATATAGACATGGTGGCAAATTATCTCAGGGCACTAATTCACCTCTCTTATACAGTGAGAGGCACTTTTATGTTTTAGGGAGGTAAAAGAAGACCAAAGTGCATTAACCCATGTAGACCCTGGGGAAGCATGCAAAACTCCTCAGTAACTAGAGGATGAGAATTGACCTTGGATTGCCAGAAGCCTTAATTCTATGCAGCATCTGTCTGACCAACTGATTATATTTACCAACTGACAATAATTACATGAGTGGCATCTTGTCTGTTTATAGCAAACATTTCTAAACAGGGTAAAATAAATTTGTAAATGTTTAAATTAAATGAACTACACTGGAACCTTGACTTGCGAATTTAATTGGTTCCAAAGGACTGTTCTTAAATCAAAATAAATGTTAAATATATTCTTCCTATAAAAGACCTCCCACCTACTGTATATAGTGTTTTTATTATTTTAAAAATCAATTAACAATATACAGTCATGGAAAAAAATAAAAGACCACTTCAAAATGATCAGACAAAAATGAGCATTATTGATTTATTCTATTAAAATTCCTATTCTAGTTTATGGAAAAAAAACAGCGCTGCTAATTTTTGTCCATCACACACTGTGCTCATTTTGAAGTGGTTTATATTTTTATCATATAAAATCATTTAAAATTGCTTACAGTTAAATAGCCATTGTGCCATCAGCATCTTGGTTTGTTCTTTATCCTATTGGCTGTCCTTGAATAGAAACCATAACTCAATACTCTGAGCTTCTTTGGGGATCAGTAATGGGCCAAATTTTGTACTGCCCCTACCGCTGAGGGACCTTGACGAGTCGCTTTTTGAAACAGTGGAATAAATTGGACGACTTTTGAAAGGTGACTGCCACCATCGTGCAGAACAGAGGGAGGCTGTTGACCAGTCATGCCGGGAAGTCCACAAGGCCCACCACCGGCCGATGAGTAATCTTCAAACCCAGCATGCTTCAGTAATAGGATACAAGCAGCAACTCATGACACACTCTAGATATATTAGTTTAAAATACACGATTTTTAAAGGGAAATTTCTACACAACTATTGAATAAATCATGCTGGCAACTGTGTTCTGTTACATTTTTGACATATACAGTTAAAAATTTTGTATAGGATTTTGGGAGGGAGGAATGATATTCCCGTTTCAGGGTTTACAGAACTGTATTTCACACATTTTTCACCACATTTCTCTTATTTGTGCTTGCTCTGTTGCACATGCTGGTCAAGTTGGTTCATTGTGTAATGCTAATGAAGAGCCAAATCATTTAGAATTAATGCAGCCCTCTTTACCAAAGAAACACAGGAGGCAATGACACAGCAGCAGTGTGACCCTTTTTAATCTTCCTCTCTCAGGCACATCCAGGTTTTCCTCTTGGATTCCCCCGGTAGGTTGTAGACTAGCACCATGTAGACTTTTGACCACTGCACCACAATACACCATACTTGAGTTCAATACATGCTACAAACAGATCCATGCTTACGGATGTTGATCTGGCTAATAAGATTTAGAGAATAAATTAAGATTCTAAAAAAGACCAGTCAGGTCTTTTTTATTGTCTAAACGACATCAGCCAAGCTGATCTGCTGCCTCAGCAGAGGCCATACCCTGCTATTTTACTACTGAGGAACAGTGTAGAGAAAAATCTGTTTTGTGGCCTCAAGTGATAGTAACTTTTTAAGAGCTATTTTGAAAGTGATTGGGGAAGGCTGACTCCTAAAGTGTTATTGAAGATTACGTCTGAGTGTTTTGAAATCATGGGTGCTATGTAAGTTACTTTGGGTATTCTGACTGTGTACCTGGAAAGAATAACTGACAGTGGCAAAAATCTAATTATGATGTGAAAATAAATAAATAAATAAATATGCAGATTGTTTGTTTAGTAGTTTAGAAATTTCGTTGCTGTAAAAAAGCATCTCTTTGAAATAAAAAATAAGAGACCACTTCAAAATGATCAGTTTATTTTAGTTTACAATTTCTAAGTGTGTGATTGACAAAAAAGAGCAGCGTTGTTTTTTTCTCCATAAACTACAATTGGAATTTAAATAGAATAAATCAACACTGCTCATTTTGTCAAACACACACTTAGAAATTGTATTAGCTGCTCATTTTGAAGTGGTCTCTTATTTGTTTCCATGAATGTATATTAGGACAATGCAAACAGGAAACTTAAATAAATATATTCAAAGGATAATGAACTGGCTATTTTTAAAATCATAAGGTGCTTTTATATGCGGTACACATTTCAGCAAAGAAAAAAAATGTTTCTTCTTTTATGCAAGAGATGAATGTATCCTTATTATGGGTAATATTTGTTTAATAGATTATTAAAGATATGCTGACCTCCATATCAATAACCTTGTATTCCCCTTTGATTCTCTGGATCCACTGAGTGCATTTGGCATCTGTAGCCCATTAAGTCATTAATTTAATGGTCCTGCTTAAAAAAGACCCAAGTGAAGCCTGCTGGTTTAACAGTGTCTCCTGATTTAACCTACTGCTGGGAAGAAGGGACAAAGAAAACCCGTATCTATTAATTATTTATCTCTTACCAAATGCTTTTAGGGGGTTTGTAAAAAGCGCTATATACAAATCAATTTAACCTGACTTGACTTGACATGACTGGATGTAATGATGGACAAAAATTTAGATCACGTAAAGTGAAAACGTCTTGTAGAATCGATGAGCAGTAAGAACTGAATCAGACTTTCTTACTGATGCTTACTTCTTCATGTAACTGTAGTTCTACTCTCATATAAGTTTAGAAAGTTCTAGCCAGCGTAAATTTGGTTCTTTCTGGGATTCATATTATTTGCTTATTTATTATGCTTCATTTATTTATTCACACCCAGGTGAAGCATCTGGATTTTATGCTACCACACCAGTGCAGAAAGTCTAAACTTAACGGTTCAAATCTTGACATTGCCACCAGTCAGCTGGTTGCCACCCCAGATACTAGGATGCACAAAACCAGCACATTTCATAGCCAGTCCCAAGCCTGGATAAATAGGGCTGCTTCAGGAAGTGTATTTGGGTAAACTATGTTAAATCAATAATGCAGATCATGATCTGCTGAGGCTATTCACATTTTTATTCATTTATTATTTCCAGTATCCATTGCCACTTTGTGTATCCTTGAGTTGAGTTTAGTTAGTAGAAGTGAGTATGTCTGATTTGCATTGTAGTGTGTGCATGGTGCAGGCCTGATTTGGGAGAGCACGAGCATCTAACAAAGCTTCTGACTTATGCTGTCAGCTAAATGCAATTCCAGGCTCCAAGCTGCTAAATACTATTTCTCAAGCTTCGCTAGCCAGATGCATCTGTAAAGCCAATTTACACGTGTATTTGTCAGCTGCAGTTCTCTATTTGTGTTCCTTATTGCTGCTGGGGTTTTTCGTTATTAATGCTGTTCTCTACTTTCTATTAAGTGGTAGTCTAGGTCCTTGATTTGCTATTCTATACTGCCTATTGTTTTTATGGTCTTGTTTTATTTTCCTTTATGGTAACGACCATAATAATGTCCATTTGTAACTTGTGCTGCTTTAGAGTAGGTGTTTCCCCTATCCAGCGGGTCAAATAGTTGGGAGTTTGTTTAGACAAGAATTAAAATAAATTGTTCAGTACAGACAGAAGTGGTTTGCTATTGTTCATTTTACCTACTTATCTGTAGCCTGGTGGTTGGCCAGGTGAGGGAGTTTTGGGGGAACAACTGGACAACTGCTGGCCCACCTTGGCATAATTTTTGAAACCTGCATTGGTTAAATTTGTGAAATAGCTGTAATTTTCTCCATTGAGTATGAACTAAGGGGATTGGATTGGTTGCTCTCCTTTCCAACAGCCACTCTTGCACAACCTATTGAAGAGAGAATGTAGATGCAAATCTACATCTCTCATTAAAATTTGTGACACTTAAAACCAAACTCTGAGCCCTAATGTGAGTATTTTAAAGCAATAACTTACCGTTTACACTTGTACACTTGTCAAGTCCTCCTATTAACGGTTTATATATGCATTTTTAATTTAATATACCGTGTGCTAGCCAGACACTTGATTGATGTGATGGTGCTGACAGCAATAGTTCAGAATTGAGTAGATGGAAGAAAAATATAAGCTTTTCTTAAAGTGACTGTTCGTAAATCTATTCCATGTCAGCTTTATTGCTAGCATTTACCTGTCAGTTTAAAAAACGTCAGACAGACAGCAGCACATTGCAGCAAAGAAATATAATTTCATGTAAGAAGAAAGAGATAGCAGTGAGATAATGTCCCTGGGAATTGTCCTTATAGTGTGCAAAATTACATCAACAATAATTAAATTTCCTTTTAGCAAAAGCAGTTACGTACACTATAAATAATAAATAAATAATTTTTGAATCACCTAAATTAGAGCAAAAGTGCTGACTGTCTGAAGTGGTTTTGAGTAACTGCTTTATCTCTTTAAACATTCCTTCACTAATGTGTTTGTGTACTATAGGAATACTATAGGTAATTCGAGCTCATTAGTTATTCTACAATTCACCTGCCAGTAGAAGACAGATGTACAGGGAACAGTGGTAGCCTAGTCGGCAATACATTGTGAGCTCTGGTTTGCAGCCATTGTTGGGTCCTTAAGCAAGGTCCTCGGCTCAAGGGCAGCCATACAGACCCTGGTCTCAGACTTCCGCTTCATAACTGAAAATGAGTTGGGATATTTGAAAAACAAATGCTGTTGAACTATATACTTAATAATGTTCAGATGAGAGAGCTTTACACATCTGGAAGAATACCACTGCTCAACATTATGTATAGGGTTATTGTCCCAGAATAAATCAAAAGCACTAGGTCTAACCATTAAATCAAGGATCTAGATAGGGAAGTAAAAATGCAATTATGGTATGTCCAGATTAGGCAAGTACATTATTATGACCACTTTCTACTTCCAACTGCTGTGGCAGCGTACTGTATAACTACTGACTGTTGCTACCCATTTTTTCTCTTAGAGACATTTGCACCTTATTTGCTTACCACATGACAATTTTTATACCTGAAGTCTGACATCTTCATTGCATACTTTATTGGATCTACTGATTTTATTGCTGCTTATTCTTTGTTTATGTAGTATCACTTTTCTGTTCTCCACTCAAAGTCTTTCAGTGTTTATTCTGGTTTATATATGGTACACCTTATATTGTTTAATCAGATGTTGCAGAGTTGGAAAGAGTATTAGAATATTGTACTCAAGTAAAAGTACTATTACTTTTATTTTTTTATTTAATACGGTTAAAGTTACAAGTCTAAAACTATATTCAAGTAACTCAAGTAAAAAGTAGCTCATTTAAATGTATTTAAAGTAAACGTTACTTATGTACTTTGTAAACAGATGGTGGTGTCTTTCCTGTGTAATGCAAAAAGAACACATGGATTTACATCTTATAATAGCTGTTATAATAAAATAAATAGAAAAACATGTTGACACAAAATGTAATCATTTAGGGATATGTAATGTGTTATTTAGTACAGACCATCCCATAAAATAATTTTAACTGTATAAACCAGTGCTTCCCAACAGGTTTCTTGTGTTTTTTTAAGTGCTGTTTTGTGTTGCCAGATTTTATGCCCTATCATATCAGATTTTTGGCTAAAATCTGGCACCTATAATAACTGCAACATTTTCCCCAGACAGAATTTGTAGAGCATTTTTACTCAGTAAAGGATGTTATTTAAAATGTAGAATTACAATACTGACTTGAGAATAGGTTGTAAAATCCACTAAAAAGTACAAGTACGGTACACAAAAAAACGACTTAATTACAGTAACATGAGTAAATTGTAATTAGTTGCTTTCTGTTTAAATGTTGACATCTGCACCAAAATCTTGTACACCTATTACTTGCAAAATAAAGATTCTCATTTTGATTCTGCGTGGAATCAACTCAAATAATAAACCAGATAATGCAGGGAACCCACCTACCACTCCATGCAAAAAGCCACATGGCTGCAACTCAGGTACATCTGACATTTGAGAGGAAGTTGACTTAGTTTTAGCAAGCCTTCATGGTTTTTGAATGGTACCCAGACTGACTTTGCACAAAATAAAAATAAAAAACACATTAATTAATATTTATGAGTTATGATGGGGTTTTTGGAGTCACACAGCTTTAGGTTCAATCCTGACCATTGATCCTTGTATCGGAGCAGTTTTCCTCCTGGTACACTTAAAATGTCACTAATGGATTGGCTACTCTTTAAACTCCAGGATTCTCTGTAAACTCTAAGTCTTAGAGATCCATTGCAGCCCAGATAGAGATGGCACAATTACTGCAGATAAATAAATTAATGTTAAAGAAGGGCAGGAAGAATTGAGGGCAGCAGAGGGACAGTATAACATAGTAAATCAAAAAGGTAGTCTGGAGCTTCATTTCTAAATCATGAGGTATTTCACTGTGTCGTCCTCCAACAATGCAGAGCTATGTGTTTACCTGCTGGTGAAACACATCTGAAAAAGAATGACAATTAAGGAGCCCACTGGAGCAGCGCATTAGTAAATTGAGGTTTCCAGGCAAAGCAATTAAGTTCTCAATAGAGCATGCTATATCTGCAGAGCATGATACTCCTGTAGGCCGTTAATACAACTGCTTCATATACAATATAGGTGCTGCTTGTAATACTGTTGTGTTCTATGTAAGTTACTGAAAGCTAAATTCGATTAACTGTGGTGGGAAAAAGGTGAATTGAATTTTTTTACACAGGAGCCTATAGGGAAAATATGCTTTCTCTTTATTTAAGGGTTATTAGGTTATAGAATCTCTGAATATTTTTTAAATAGCATTTGAAGAAACTTCTGAATAATAATAATAATAATAATAATAATAATAATAATAATAATAATAATAATAATAATAATGTATCTTAATGTATCTTTTTATAATATCATTCATGTAAAAAGAAAATGTACCACCGCCAGTATTAATACTTTTCAAAATTATTTTTTAAAAGATCTTACTGAAATAAGTAGAATTACTTAGTTACTGCATATATGTACAAAACAATAACAAATCAGAGTTCCTGCATTATTTTACAGATTTTACTTATCCCATTTTAATGTACTTTTATATTATTATATTTCATTGAAACATTTTATAAGTGCCACCATGAAAAACTCTTTATATTTTCCTTATTCTTTTTCACAGGGAGTGTGTGCATCTACCAGTCAGTAAAAATCCCTCGAGAGCCCAAACCTGGAGAATTTGACAAGATCATTCACCGATTAGGAGAAA
>JAYDZG010000043.1:7364424-7378660 GCA_034509265.1 Microcambeva bendego
AGAGAGAGAGAGAGAGTAGATAGAATGATAGATAGATAGATAGATAGATAGATAGATAGATAGATAGATAGATAGATATATAGATAGACACAATGTCAAATATAATTGAAATCTAAAATACTTATGTATAAGCTACTTATGTATAAGCTACACTTATGCTAAAGACAAACAAAAAAGGGCCACACAGGACATCATTGACGTGATGTGACTGTAAATAACTAACAGACAACATAACTAATAACCTTGCTATCAGTGCAAGTCCTGGGAGGTCCATTTTGGTTGACAAATGGTGTCCAGGTGTACCTAATTTGCAATTTTGATTTTATTTCTATTTTGTACTTAGTTTTTGATGACCAAGGGCATAAATGTACCTATGTGGAACAGAGGCTCATATAGATTACACCTATACAGAATACACACATGAACCAACAACATTCTGATCAATAGTCCGTTACCTGAGCCACTGAGATAGCACTGGCTCCACTGCATGAATATATAGCATTGATTTACCTTCCCATCTAGCCATTCTCGTCAGATATGACTATGCGGTTATAAAAATAAATCACCACCTTCTGTCCAATCTGATTCAAAGAATTCAGCAGTATCTTGAGTCTGGTGCTATATTTCAGTATAGGATTCCCATACTTGTATTTAATTTAACAGGCTTATGGTCTAGATCGCAGACTTCAAGCTATGGATTTGATATAAGAGTGGGTGAGCTGGGGTCTCATCAACAAGCCCCACAAGAACAATTACCTTTTATAACTGAAAGGATTCTGTAATTTGGGATTTAGAACTGAAATGTATGATATTGATGTGCTGCAACACATTCAATTGTAATTCTGTAGCTAAACCCAAATGGGATTCTATACACAGATAGTGATACTAAACACACAGTAGGGGTTCCATTTTTCTCACACGAGCACAAACATAAACAGTAGCAACCAGCCAAGTTTCGTACATTTATTTATGATATTTACATCAGATTCCAAGACCCAGTCTAGTTGCATCCAATTGCTTGATTGCATGCATTTTGCTTCCTCTTTACTGGTGCTGACTTCCATCCCTGACTGAGTAGGGCCACATAATTCTTTTATTTTTTTCATTGATGATATTTTATTTATGCTACCGTGGCGTAACTAGTAGCTCATGAGCCCAACTGCAAAAAATAAATAAAAATTGGGCCACCTCACCAAATTATCTTCATAAATATATAAATCAAACTTTTTTCCACATTACTGTGTCCATTGCACAGATGTTAATGGATAATGGCAATCTGGCAACCTAGACCAAAAGGGACTCCTAGACCACACCCCTTCTGCTAGAAATCCATCACATCAAACAATAACAACAGTACAATATTCCATGTAACCTAATAACACAACATGCGTTTATGTAAAACCCAATTAAAAACCCTGCAGAAGTAATTAAAGGTATTTCAAAGAAGTGCACACTCATCATGATGCTATTTTAAGCACAGCACAATAGAGTCCTCCTATCTCTTATGGTCATTAACTCACCTTTATGTTTAATATGTTACTTACTGAATTTATGCAAGTGCAGTGGGGGGTTGAATACACACCCCCACCCCCACATGTAGTTATGCCACTGCATATAAGGATATACGCACAATAAATTCATGCTCTAAATAATGAAAGGTCTGAGACTCCAGCTGCCTGATCAGTTTACCAAAATGAGCAGTGAAAGAACAAGTGTGGCAAAGCCTCAGTATACCATATGACTCTGTGAGAACAAACCACTGGCTAAACAAAAAAGCAAAAGAAATTTACATATAACGATGGGACCCAGTTCTAGCCTGTGGGCCTCCTTGGCCACACTTGGCCAGTGCAAATGCCAAGATTGTTGGAATAGAGATGGCTGAATTATGAGATAAAGGGAAGTGCCAATAATATTTCATATCTAACCCAAATACACTGAAGTGCGTCAGAAATATCTGAAGCTTTTGGAAACATGAAGAGATAGAAGTGCACCAGAACCGAATTGTGGTTCACAGCATACACTTCTAACACCTTTAAGGCTGAGGAAACAGTTGTGTTAATTAAAACCAATTAACATTAAGGCAATGTGAGATAGCTGACTGTGTGTGGGCATGGTCTGACCTGTGGATTAAGAGTGTGTCATCAAGTGACACAGTGGGGTTCAGGGTTAATGTATGGATAGTTGCTCAGTTCTGCACATACATGAGTAGTTTTCTCTACACAGTGTAAACACTACACAGAGCTATACTCCTGCTCTGAGTTCAATATCATTAGATTCCTTTGCCAGTTTTAATATAGTCAAATCATGGCGGCTTTAATCTACAGCTGTAATGCTCATGGCAAACAATTACTGCTGCTTTAATTTCGGCCTTTAAAGATGCATGGGCTTGTGTGGGCTGTTAATTCGCCTTTGGTTTTTCTGGTAGATGCCGGAATGAGGTGATGCTAATTATAGACCCTTGAGTAAAAGACTATGCAGTTCAAAATGCTACAGTAATGTTTGGGGTTTTCAGTAGCCTGGTTTAGATAAGAGTTCGAACAGCTTGAAGGAATACCAGGTGTTTAATTGATGTTTGAATGTCATAGCTAGTTGTCCAAATAGACAAAACTCCATCTGCTCACCCTCTTTACTAATGATTGAATTGAGTATATTAGTATTAGTGAGTCTTAAAATAAATAGAAATGAAGCAAAATAAATTAACCGCGTTGGACAACTGACTGGGAGGATTTTCTAGATTTTCCCATTTTACTGATGTCAATAATGTCAGACCCACCAAAATAAGGCAATTACAGTCAGTAAATTTTAATTTTACATTTTTTTATTTACTATCATCATCGTTAATATATTTTCTTATAAATTACTGCATTATTTAGTTTTCAGTTATTACATTTTTATAGTTTAATTTATACTTTATACTTTAATTTAATATTTTTATTTGTAGACAGTAACATCCAAAACATGTTCCATAGTTATTAAACTATTACCTTGTGTAATTGTGTATTGTTCTTTTCCCTCTTAAACATAAAACATTAAAGCATTATCCAAATCTAAATTGATTAAACTAATCTTGGATTAGTGGATGGCACTACAAAACTCTTTTGTATTGTTGTGGGCACGTTGATCATCTAGACATTTCTGAAGCCACTTAAAAGTATTGAACAAGTGACACTAAATGAAAGTAGCGGCATGAACACTAGATAGCACCAAACTAAGAAGTGTGCGGTGCAACTGAGACGTGCCACCATGACATCTGGCAGCCCATCTTCCGGCTTAATTCGGTAGGGTCTTAATTGAAACTGCTCCCTGCCAATTAAGATCTTGTAAAAAAAAACAGGCCAAGCTACTCTACCGCTAATGAATATACAGCTGTCTGGCATGATTATATGAGCATGGAAAGATAATTAAACTTGCTCACTCTTTACTGCCTGTTATTCTACCCTGGAGTATTTCCAGATCTGTTCCATTTATCAGGCTCGACACGAGACGCTGGGCTAAAATAAGATAACATGGATGAAGCCACATCAAGTAAATCCATCAAGTTCTTTTAAGAGCTGTGTAGATGAGCCATGCTGTTAATAGGTTCCATTAACATTTTCCTTATTTTCATCATTGAATACTTACATAATACAATTACATACACTGTTGTAAGTTTTCCCCCTCTTTATATTGATTTTTAATGTTTTGTTATTTTGATGTGTTGGTTTTTTCATTTTAATATGGTGACCAGCCAAATATTTCAGACCAGCTTGAGTCTTAGCACAAAGCGGTTTAGCACAAAGCGAAGAGACATGCTGCAAATAAATATGTGAGATATGGTCACTGTGTGTGGTGATATGGTAATTTTTGTACATCTCCGTTTTTGTCATTTTAGTGAATGGATTAGCTCTTTACTTATAAATACTTTTTAAATATAATAATAATAATAATAATAATAATAATAATAATAATAATAATAATAATAATAATAATAATGATTTCTCTGTGTTCCCATCTTGGCAGGAATAGTTATTTCAATCTAAGGACCTCAATTTTAGACCTATTACTCTAAACATTGCATGTTTACGATTTCTACATTCTACTTTTTACTGTCTTACAGATCAGGAGAGAATCGGTAAAGATTCTGCATATGAACAAGAAGGCAAAGTGATGTTTGTGATCGATGCGGTGTACGCCATGGCCCACGCCCTCCACAACATGCACCATGATCTCTGTCAAGGCAAGGTGGGACTTTGCTCCAGAATGGACCCTATTGATGGAACCCTTCTTCTAAAGTACATCCGGGAGGTCAAGATAACAGGTAGAGTCCGACAAAATGCTCAGGGATAAGTTGGATAATAATGTCCGGGTGTTTCCTGCCTTTCACCCAATAAAAAGTATTATTAATATTTATTTTGTTATTATTATTGTGGTTAAGGTTAAATTCAGTTCATTTTCTTTAACCGCTCATCCTAATCAGGGTTGGGTTGCGGTGCTGGAGCCTAACCCAGCTCTTCAACAGGTACCAGGCATATGGTAACATCGTGGACGGGATGCCAGTCCATTGCAGTGTGGCTGAGGTACACACCAGACAGGGTGTTATTTCATAATCAGGCATACAGGGTTTTCTCTAATTAGTCTGGATTTCACCCACATTGTATAACCATGCAGGAGGCACATTAAATGTATGCTTTAAATTGCCAAGAGATG
This sequence comes from Microcambeva bendego, assembly GCA_034509265.1. Lineage (NCBI taxonomy): Eukaryota > Metazoa > Chordata > Actinopteri > Siluriformes > Trichomycteridae > Microcambeva > Microcambeva bendego. The sequence continues at coordinate 7,369,111 of JAYDZG010000043.1, forward strand.
TAAATAAATGTGATGGATTAGCTTTGTGTCCAAGGTGTATTTCTGCTTTGGGCCCATTTGTACCCACCAATATTCTGAACAGGATAAAGTATTAAAAATAAAAGCAAATATTTTTTAATGATATTCTCACACACGGGTATTTCTGTGGCCTTAATGTTAATGGAAATGTGATGTGTAATTTTGATAAATTTGTTTAGAACATTTGTAAAAATACTATAAACATATATAATGATAGAAGAACAAAAAATACCCAAAGTGATTGTGAAATGACAGAATAATCTAAGAGCATCAGACTGCTTCCCGGAATGTATTATTTGCTTAGAACAAGGTTTCCTCCACCAATTTTATTTCCACCTCAGGCAATTCATACACACATATCTTAAATGATCAATGGCAGCAAATTTAAAACAGAAATTAAAAAGTGTCCGTTCCTGACACACTATAATGGTCTATCTAATAAAATGCCATACATTTTCTACACCTTCAAATAGGATAATCTTAACTTTTAAAGCATGTGGTCTAAATGTAGATCCTCCATTTTGGGTTGAATGGGTTATTAGTGTTTGTTGGACTCCTTGGTTTAGAGAAACATCCATGTTATGTACCAAGATACTACATATGAATCAAAGGCTGTGATTGACTAAAAGGACCACGATTTAATAAGCTTTTACAAAACCATTAAATAATTAATCCATGTAATCCCACCAAGATTAAACGTATACATATGTGATTGTACAAAACAGCGAGGTTATCACCTAACTACAGACACTCTGATTATATAATGGGCCACTTAACTTATTAATTATTATTATTATTATTCATTAATATTCAGCTTTGTTTCTTTCCAGCACAACTTTAGAGATTAACCCCACTTACCCTTGATTTGACTGAAGTCTGGACTTTATGAAAGTCATTACTAAGTTTCTGCCTAATTCATTAATTCCAAATACAGGCCACTACCACTTAGATCAAGATTTTAATCTAAGTGGTGTTATCAGGTGACCTGTGGTATATATAGACATGACTGCTTACATCTGTCACCCTGTCCAGTGTATTTCCTGCTTTGCACTTAGCTTTTTCCCCATCATGACCTGTTACCAGTGGTTCTTGGGTTATCTCTGACCATCTAAACAAATTTTCTTCAAGCATAATCTTTGATTTTCCTTCTGACCTGGGTGAAAAGAGCACTGTTTTATGTAAATTGTACATACAGACAGTTTTCACAAATGTCAGGGTGTGTATTTGCTGAGAATCTGCTCCGGGTGGCATTTCTAAAAGGGCAGTGGTAGTGCAGTGGTTAAGGTAGTGGACAAGTAATCTGGAATTTGCTGACTCAAGCCCAAACATGGCTAGGTTGCCACTTTAGGGCCCCTGAGTAAGGCCCTCAACTTTAAGTCATACATCAAGCCGACATGTTTTTTATCATCTAAACATTGTAACTGAAGTAGCTCTATACAATGAATTCATGTTGATTTTAAACTGCTTAATCTGGTCAGGGTCACGGTGGGTGAGATTCACTGAATGAAAGTTAAGAAATACCCCAGACAGGGCAAACACACACACTTATTTTGGTATCTCTAATTAATCTGTCTGCGTGTCATTGGAATGTGAAAGAAGGTGTGTATGACTCACAATCAGCTCCAGGTGGCATTTATAAAAGGGCAGTGGTAGCTCAGTGGTTATGGTGGTTGACAAGTAATCAGAAGTTTGTTGACTCAAGCCCAAACACTGCCAGGCTGCCACTACCTCTCAGAGTCGTAAGTCATTTTAGATAGAAGTGTCTGCTAAATTTGAACATTTAAATTCTGCCTAAATTAGGGCCATGCTACAAAGTTAAATGCCATTAGTGAAATAAATGTGTTGCTGTATGTTTACTAAAATTAATTACACAACCTAATCTTGCTTTATAACAAGTTGTTAGAAAGAATGCACACTAAAGTAATTATTTAATTACATGAATTTCTCCCATAAAATATTTGTACTGTTGTATATTTGGTATAATTGTAGTGCCAGTAATTTAAGTTGTAAGCAACCCCAGTAAAGTGGGAAAAGCCTCGTCTATTACACAAGTGTCAGTCATGATTCCAAGCATAAAAAAAATAAAAGAAAAAAAGGTAATCGAATATTTTATTCCAGGGCGTCACGGTGGCACACAGGGAGAACCCAGATCACTCCACTTGGGAGTAACACCCAGTACCTTCATTGCTGTATGGAGCTTCTCTGCTCTATACAAAAATTATTTTAAATACTTGACTTTAGACACTGTCAGCACTGGGTGTGTCTGAGACACGGAAACTCCGACGGAGTGTCCACACATTTTAGCACCTAGGAAATGTAAATATGTTTAATATCTTTTACAGTAAATTCCTAAACAGGCAGACATTAATTAAGCCAAATACCAGAAATCACATGTTTTATTTCGCTGATATGGTTAATTCAAAAGGTGTGAGCCTTCAAAGATAGTGTTAGTACATCAGCTTGCACATTTTTGATGAATACATTTCTTTTACACATGCTGGCTGTTAGTAAATCAGAATAACAATCTCTGCAGAGCACTGGGGACTTGTGAGAGCCGCTTTTCTTGCTGCTTTACGTTGATTTGATTTTGATAAGTGTCCTTTGGGACATTTGTGCATTAGATTTTTACTTTTTGTAAAAGCAATACAAGCAAAAATAAGACATTATACATTTCTAAATAGGGTGGCACGGTGGCTTAGTTGGTAGCACTGTTGCCTCACAGCAAGATGCTCCTGGGTTTTACTCCCAGGGTGGGGCGATCTAGGTCCTTTCTGGGCAGATGTTCTCCTTTGCATGTTCTCCCGTGTTCATGTGGGTCTCCTCTGGGTACTCTGGTTGTCTCCCACAGTCCAAAGAAATGCTACCAGGTTAATTGGAGACTGAATTGTCCTGTAGGTTCATGCAATGGACTAGCGTCCAGGGTGTTACGGTGTGCCTTGCACCCATTGAAGAGCTGGGATAGGCTCCCAGCACCCCTACATGACACTAATTAGGATAAGGGATTGAAGAAAATTAACTGAATTGAACATTTCTGAATAAATAATACAAGCAAAACAATGGCCTTTACATTTAACTACCACAATGTGGCCTATCACAGATGGCCTTGTTTTTAAGCTAGTCCACCTTTGACGTCTGGGTTTGAATCTCACAAACATGACTGGTTATGCCTGAAGATGTGACATTAATGCCAATGTGAACCAATCTGAGTCTTTTTGCACAGTATATTTTTATTGCCATTGAAATGACAGGCGTTCAGCTTATGATTGAGCCCTTTAATAATATTGCACGAATGGATGTTTATTAAATGTAAAATGAAAGTCAATGTAAGGAACACTGCATTTTTATTTTAGTCACATTTTCCATACCATCCTAACCCCTATTCTGATTTGGGGTTGTACATTAGGTGTGTATTTTACAAGATTAACTCCCGTGTGGAATGTTTTTGTGCTTTACAAACATTGAGATAAACAAAGGCTAAAAGTTCTGACCTATATACCATTGTGAGTAAGATTAGAAGACAGACAAATAAAACGAGACTTAAGTCTGGTGACCTTTCAACAGGCAATGGCTCTAAAACATAACCACACACCTCGAAATGCCAATAATATACTTTAGACAGTTGTTAAGGGGTTTAAACAACCACAACTGTAATAACGCTGTATGGAAGAGGACATAAATGTATTTTGTGCCGATGTACTGTAGGGAGAATTGTGACTTACAAGCCATGGGAGCATTTTTAAAACTGGATGGCACCTTTATGCCAAAAAGGCATACCATAGAAAAACCAACCCGACACATAAACACCAGCAGCATTTTCTGATGCAATAGTTTGGCTTGGCTTCTAATATAGCTCCATAGAAGATAATTTAATCCCCACCGTTAAAGCATCTTTAATATATTGTTTTTTCAACTGCTCTGAAAAGCCTGTTAGAATCCATGGCCTTGTGAACTTTATAAAGCATGAGAAGTGTTTAAATAGATATCTGACTCGGCCTGCCAAGAAGCTAAAGGTCAATGATCCACATCATATATCAAAGCTGCACAAAAAGCTCCTGCTGTGGCCATTTCAGTTCCCTGACCTAAACCCCTTATTGAAAGCCTGTGGGATGACAGAGTAAATGATTTAACAATAGACCAGAAGCCTTGAACATTTGAAGACATTTTGTATTGACGGATAATCTTTTATTTCTTTATATTATCAAACATTATAGAAGAATACTCTCTGCTGGTTGAAATAGACCGTGATATTATTCGGGTCCTTTCTGGGTGGAGTTTGCATGTTCTGTCTGTGTCTGTATGGGTTTCTTCTAGGTGTTGACGAGCTTAAACAACTTCCATCCACATGCATTCAGGTTAGAGCTGTGTGTTGGGAGTTAGCTGTGGTTAAGCATCTGCTAAATGAACAGGTATAGAATAGCAGGGAAGAAACCAGACTAGTAATTAACTAGTGATGGGCAAACTGATAGTGGTTAGGGTACGGGACTAGTAAGGCGAAGGACGCTGGTTCAATCCTTACCACTGCCAGGCTGCTGCTATGGGCCCTTGAGCAAGTTCCTTAACCTCAGGAACTCGGGTGAGGATGAGGTTAGGTAAAAAAAACCTTACTTACAGAATGTTGTATTTTTCAGTGCTGAACACACTTGCATCCCATAGCTTCACATCTCATCTTTCTTTAATGCAAAACACTGAAACAGAACGAAGAGACTCATAGCTTTTCTATCTTTGCTGCCATCACTCAAAACAAAAAGCAGTCTGCTTTAGAGCAGCAGTGACGTTCTACTGCAGCTTTACCGACCGCCTGGTATTCACAGTTGACCGAATGCACAAGCTGTGCAGATTCTCTGTACCTTCAAAAAGCCCGGACCTCTTTAATGTTTTGGGTATTCACGGATGACTCTGGTGCTGTCAGACGGGGAGACATTTACATTCATAAATATTGCATGGGTTAATCAGATGGGATATATGAAGCAGCCAGCCATGCATGGTTTCATCAGTGATTTAGGTATTTTCTCCCAGGAGATCCATGGTCAAAATATTACTTTATGTTGCATCACCGGTGATGTTCACAATATCTTTTTCAGACAGTTGACAGTTTTCAAAGACATGTGTTGCTTCTTTTTAATTCAGTCAGCCATTAACATTCTGTACAAGCATACGCTGTATCAGCAAATCATGCTTAATAAATGATGAATATTTTGGGTCTTGTGTAAATATAATGTATGATTATACATGCTTATGAAGCCCATATTTCATAAGCTAAACCAGTGTACACACAAACAATGAAAAATAAAATCAGTTGAGAAATGGGTTTTGCATAATTACATAAGACACATACACACATAAAGATGTGCAGATAGCTCTCTAATTTATTGATCCAGATGCAGAATTATTTGTACAATAAGGTTGGGGGTAGGGACAATTAGCAAATCAGAGACTAACCAGAGTGATTAATCCTACATCACAACACATCCAAACAATCATAATGATCATAGAAAATAGTACAATGTTAACGTGTAATGGACTTTTGTTGACACATCAATGTTATTATGGACAAAGTAATCTTACGTCAAAACTGGTCCATAAACCGTTTTAGTTTTTTTCTAAAATGTAAAACATTAACAACCTATAGTTTTTACTAAAATAATCAGAACCTTGATTCAGTAGTTTGAATTTATTCAGAGATAAATTTGGCAGCAATGAGAACTGCAAGTCATACTGTGCATACTTCCATTTAGGTGGTTTCTACCATTCTTCATGGCATTCTATCCTCTGGCTAGGATAGTTTAGGTCTCTACTAGAACGTTTGATAGGTTTTTAGTCTAGGCTTTGATTAGGCCACTTGAAGTCTTACAGATCCACTGATTTGAAGTCTTGGGTCATTGCTGTATTGCAAGAGCTTTTCTTCAGATCTTTCTTATTTCAGACCAGTATTTGCATGATAGGTGACGACTGGATGTTATGGTGTATGACACATTAACTTATAGTGGAAATTAATTATATTTAGATATAGATACAAATAAAATTAATGTAATTTTAATTGTGTAAATGTAATTTGATTGATGTAGTGAAATTAAATCAATCTACCAAGTTTTTCTCTCATTCATCATGAGATCTCACAAGCTCTGTCAGACCTTCTAAGTCTCTTTAAAGATATTTGAAGGGGTTTAAGTCAGGGCTTTAATTAAACCAATGGTCACCGAGCAGCAGAGCAGTAACAGTCTATTGGTGATTTATTACCAGCCACAGAGATAGAAGAAATTATAAGATTGCTGCAAGAGCAATTACATTTCAACCTCCTTGGTTGTTACTGTCTCTACTAACCACAAAGTGGTAGCCACATCTTGTTGCAGCGATAAAAGCTCATGGTTCCCAGTAATAGTCTATTCTACGGTTTTTTTATTTTAAATCCTCTTACCCCCACCAGGATGAAACTGATCCATGGTGCCAAAAAGGTCTGGAAGCGCTGACTGAAACAATGCTTTGGTTCATTGTTGTGTTGAAAGTTACTGTCTCCACAATTTAAGCTTTTTTCAGATTATTTCTGTATTTGGCAGCACTTATTCAAGCCTCAGTTCTTACTCCTTGCACACCTCTGCTGGCTTGGTAGTGTAAATACATGACGTGGCTTGACTTGTTACATCGGTTCTTATGCTTTTATAGTAAAAATAGGCCTTTGGTAACAGAATTTTCAAAAAAGGTCCCTCTCTGGGTTATTTATAAAGTTATTTTCAAACATTGCATACTCAAAGTCTTAAAGCCTATAATAGTGGAACATATTAGGGTACATGTATTTACAATAGAAAATCTTTTATGTTTAATTAGAAAGCCCCAAGATTTGCGATGCGGAAAATCATGCAGGGCATTCAAGGGGTTTCGAGATTGGAAAATTACTATGTGAAGTTGAGACTGACTGTGATTGTATGGGTTACTCAGTGCCTTGTAAAGGGACACGCGGCCACTCAGGGAACCTGCTGTGAGAGGAGAAATTCTACCAGGGAAGATATTTATAAAATCAAGCACCAATTGACTTAATGATCCAAAATCTTAGGCGGATTTTTACTGTAGTGTGTGTATGTATGTGTGTGTGTGTGTGTGTGTGTGTGTGTGTCTGTGTGTGTGTTTAGTAATTCCAACTAAAATATATGTGCACCTGAATTTGTACAGGAATGGCAGAGGGGCACAGTGGGTGGTACAGTTGCCACAGGGACCTGGGTTTGATCCTTGCATATAATCGTTGTCTATGGTATTTTCTGGCTGTTCGAACTGTTTTCACTCTTTCAACCTTAAAAATTTAGAAGGTGGCTTGGCAATTGAACCTCTGTGAATGCGGAAAAAATATTTTAGCGTTGATGAATTAAAATAAACTGACAGTTCCAGGGTGCTCTATTGCATTTGTTGCCTGATGACCACTTGTTTCATTCTCACGTAAACAGTAAAACTTCTTTTGGTGGTGGTGTTCTTTATTTTACATGAAATAACTTGAAATACAGATATACAATGTCCACTGACATGTTCATTCTAAAACATGCAATTTAATGTAGCTGCTGGGAGTGGGACGGTGGCTCGGTGGGTAGAAATGTCACCTCACAACAAGGTCCTGGGTTTGATTCTCAGGTGGAACGGTCCAGGTAGTTTTTATAGTTTGCATGTTCTCCTTGTGTCTGCATGCTCCTGTTTCCGGCCACAGTCCAAAGACAGTCAGGTCAATTGGTGATACTAAAAGTTTCCCTTTGAATGTGTTTGTGTGTGGACTGCTTCTGGCTTTTTGATCGCTATATAACCAGAAAAGTTTTATTACAAAAGTGGCAAATGTTGACAGAAATTTGACAGAAACGTGGAGAAATCGTAACTGCTGCAGCTTGTTCCAGCACCATTGTCCCCCTGTGCATGAAGAAAGGCCCAAAAAGATTGGTGTGGAGAGAATCCAGTAGCATAGACAGAGCCAGAAACAAACAACTTTGTAGGAATTCAAATGCTGATTGTGGGCCACGTCTTCTCAATCAACCCCAATGTCTGACTGAAAGCTTTTCAAAAAAGCAAAAAATAGTCTACTTAGGGTCAGGCATCCAAATCAGTTCTGTCCACGTATCTTTGTCCATGTAGTATGTTAACACACACATCATGCTGCATGGGTGCTCAGTAATTGTATTTTGTATCATATTATATTAGTGTTATAAGGACTCAGGGATTCGGGGATTCAGGGATGTTCTAAACTACTGCCCAAGCATGTTCCTATAAAATAAACACATAAAATTAAATATTCAAATAATACATTTGAAAATGTACCCTCCTCCAATCATGCACATCCTTTGGTGAAAAGCCCAGCAAGGATTGAGAGATAGAAAACTAAGCCATACATGAACGCTGAAAACAATTGCTTGTGCTGCTCTTCAGCGCACATGGCTGCTTGGGGATTTGAGAGGCTGTCGAATGGGGTTAGACATGGGCAGGTGCTTTGAATACAGATAGCTTAGCTCAAAGGTTAAAGCTAGAGATTGGCAAAAAATTGGCACAGACAGACAATTAAACTAGGATTCATCTGGGGGATGTGGGAGCATTGTTGTCCTGCCTTATTCAATCTTTTCTATCAGTAATCCCAATGAAAATACAATTTTGAATTTATATGGGAGCGGCATTGTGGAAGACTTTTGTATGACATGTAAACAATGTCTGTCTGTGATAACTGTTGTTCACATAGATTAAAGATCTTAGATTAGATTCAAGGTTTAAGTGTACAGTTTGGATTGAAGTGTGAAGTGTGCATGTTTTGCATTGTCACTACACTAATAGACAAGCTTTCAAATAAAGTAATCTCTAGTTCTTATGACACAAAGTGCCAAATAATTTTGGGACGTTTTGTAAAATGAAACAAATGAAACTGGGATTAGTTCATTCTCTTAAACCTTTTTAGCATATAAAAGTACACACAAAAGAGTTATTTTTTTACTGATTAACTGTAAAAAGAAACTGTCACAACCATGAACAGATCAGTAAGACACTGTAACATGTTAAGCAGTAATCTAAATAATCACAACCAAGCAGTAGGTCAGCACGTAAATCATTTGGCAAAAATGTAATCCAAATGGAAAATTGAAGTCATAGTCACAACACCAAGCAAAAGGGTCATACACAGAAACTTCTTGACTCATGCAATCTGCTCTGTCCGCTTGGCTGACATGATTTTGCAGTCCTCAACATTATCATCAGCAAGTACCGGTGAATGAGTGGCATTGTCAACAACAGGTGGTGACACTATGACAGAAACAAACATCTGAATCTTTTCAAACTGCTCTGTACTGTAGATGGTGCATCATAATAATTTTCTGTTTTTTATTGCAATTATTTTCAAGTGATTTACAATTCATAAGGGACGCCTTCTTATTGGTGGATTGTTTTGAGTGTGTTGCATGTGTTTCATTTCATTTAATTTTCCTTAATCCCTTATCCTAATTAGGGTCGGGTAGGGGTGCTGGAGCCTATCCCAGCTCTTCAACGTGTGCAAGGCACACAGTAACACCCTGAATGGGGTGCC
>JAYDZG010000043.1:7391630-7402720 GCA_034509265.1 Microcambeva bendego
CCTTATGGCATTAATTAATCAATGATGTCCTGGATGTGCCATTGGTGCAAGTAGTAAATACCAGATGCCTTTTAAAGAAATAGCACAAACTCAAAAGTAATTTACAGTCATTGAAATTTTTGACTTTTTATATTTTTATATTTTTGCATATCCATTCCTGAGGGCATTGATAGCTTAATGGTTAAGATTATTGGTAACTGTACATTGCTGTCCACAAGGCCATTAACCCTCAATTACTTAAATTACACAAGTCAGACTTGTCTACAAAGTACAAAAGCTTTAAAAACATATTTGGGGTGCAGTTGGTGATTTTCTAATAATTGTAATGCTTTTATTTTCAGGTATTGCTGGCAACCCAGTGCAGTTCAATGAGAATGGAGATGCTCCTGGTCGCTATGATATCTACCAGTACCAGATCAATAACAGAACTGCAGAATACAAAATCATTGGTCAATGGACGGATGAGCTTATGCTAAATGTAAGATTTTTATTTAAACCTAATCCAGAAGTTTTGTTTTAAAAATGGTTAACGTTTGCAACTCTTTTAATCATTTAGATGTCTTTCATTTTTTCAATTTCTTTTTTTTTTCTTTGTGTAGTTTGTTTTGTTGTATGTACCAACCTCTGAGTTAGCGTAGAAACAACTCAAGCCGAGTTGTCTAGTCAAGTCAATTTTAGCTATTTAGTGATTTTTTTTACAATATACATTGTTTCAAAGCAACAGAATTCAGGACCAACAGACCAAAAAAAACTCATGTTGAGCAAGCCAAGGGCAACAGTGGCAAGAAAAAACTAAAAACCTTAAAATTACAGGGAAGGAACCAGATCATGCTTAGCTTTATGGTTGATAAAAGTTTCAAATATAATAAATTCTATAAGGAAGGTCATGTTTATAGCTGAGCAGAAAACCTGCTTTTCAAAAGATGTGGTTTAACACGTTCCATTTAAAAGATCTGGAGTGGTCAGCACAGAGCCCTGACCTCAATGCTATTTACAAACCTGACATGAATGGAAACTGATTGAAAGCCAAGCCTTCTAGTCTTCAACTGAGCCTGAGTTTACAAATGCTCTTTTTTCTCATGGACAGAACATTCTACAGAAACAATATTTGTCATTGCAAAAGATTTTAGTGACCGAGTAAGGTCCTTGTGTGGTTAGAACTTCGGAGCCATTCTGAATGCCTTAGATGCCAATCCTAAACATTCACGTGACATGGTGTTGATGGAAGATCCCATCCACCACAAAAAAAGACAATCATCATGTATGGGTGTATGTGATCTAAGAGAATGGATTTATTCCCAAATAAGAGTATATTCCACACCTTATATGTCCATCAAGCCAGATTACATGAGTTTCTTCAGGAGCTACATCTTGTAGCCATGATCCCCAAGTGGAGAATTCTTCAGTCCAAAAAAAGAAGTCAGTTTAATAAGAGAATTCCCCTATAGATGAGTGTGTGTGTGCTTCTGCCCAGCAACTGTGGTGTTTCTCTGTGCCTTGTGCCCATTGAAAAGCTGGGACAGGCTCCACCCCATACCGGCGCTGTGATTTGATAAACAGTGAGGAAAGTGAATGAGTGAGTAATACAGAAGGCCACTTTAAAAAAGAAATCTTGATCATTTTTGTTTTCTTCTATCTCCTGCTCCCATTAGGGATTGCCACAGCAGACCAAGATCTGCATTATTGATATGACATAGTTTTTTACACCAGATGCCCTTCCTGATACAAGCCTCCCTATTTATCCAAGGCCTGGAAAGATACTAAAATATTAATCAACACAGATTTTTGTGTTAAACTGTTTTCTTGTTCCTCACATGTGAAAAATAAACAATATTTGTGCCTCCCAGACACCAGAGATTCAGTGGCCAGGTGGTGTGAGGCAGGTGCCATCCTCCATCTGCAGCCAGCCCTGCAAACCAGGCTGGCGCAAGAAGGTTGTGAAGGGGATTCCCTGCTGCTGGCACTGCGAGCGCTGCGATGGATACCAGTACCAGGCCGACTCGTTCACGTGCAAAATGTGCCGTTTCGATCTGCGTCCCAACAAGAACCACACTGGCTGCCAGCCGATCCCCATCGTCAAACTGGAATGGAGCTCGCCGTGGGCCGTCATGCCCGTCCTCATTGCCATCATGGGCATCATGGCCACGTTGTTTGTGGTGGTTACCTTCATACGCTACAATGACACCCCGATCGTCAAGGCGTCTGGACGAGAGCTGAGCTATGTTCTGCTGACTGGCATCTTTCTGTGTTACGCCACTACGTTCCTGATGATTTCGGCCCCAGACGTTGGGATCTGCTCACTCCGACGCATATTTCTGGGTCTGGGAATGAGCATCAGCTATGCTGCTTTGCTCACCAAGACCAACCGAATTTATCGTATTTTTGAGCAGGGTAAGATGTCTGTAAGTGCCCCGCGGTTTATCAGCCCAGCCTCTCAGCTGGTCATAACCTTTAGTCTGATCTCAGTTCAGCTGTTAGGGGTGTGTATCTGGTTTATCGTGGACCCTCCTCAGGCATTTGTGGACTACGAGGACCAGCGTGTGGCCAACCCGGAGCTGGCACGGGGAGTTCTGAAGTGTGATATTTCTGACTTGTCACTTATCTGCTTGCTGGGGTACAGCATGCTGCTGATGGTCACATGCACAGTCTATGCCATAAAAACACGTGGAGTACCAGAGACCTTCAACGAGGCAAAGCCAATTGGTTTCACCATGTACACCACTTGTATCATTTGGCTGGCCTTCATACCCATTTTCTTCGGCACATCACAGTCCACTGAAAAGGTAGGAAATTGTCTTTGAACTTATATGTGAAATTTGAACGTGATAATTATGATAATCATGAGCTTACTGTGGCGGTGTCTGACTTGACATGAAGAAGCCCTCAGATGTGCCATTGAAAAGCTTGGCTGTTTTTTGTTGTAAACCATGCATTATAGCAGGGTTCTCCAAAAGCTCGGCTAGAGCTCAACTGATTGCTCGGTGTAATCATAGACACTTTACTGGTACTCAACAAAAACCTGCGAGTGTTGGGTTATTATTACATTGGGTTTTGCTTACTAAGATAACACAGTTAGCATCATGCTATTCAAACCAATGGGATGATGTCGCACAGCGTGCTCTCATGTCAAATAATAACTCCCTTCATGTCCAAAAAATGGTTAAATTGTAAATAAACAACGTATTAAACTTACAAATTAAAATTAAACTTACACATTTTAGTAAGAGTGTTGCATTGTATTTGAAGACGTCTTTCTAGGGTGGACGATAAATACTGCCTATCTAGTGAGCTCCCTATGTTTTAGATGTTTTACATCCCATTTCTTGGTGCTTTTAAGCTCTCTGTGCCGGGGTCTGGTGGTTAGAGAACTGACTTGTGATCAGGTTGTTGGTTCGATTCCCAGAGCCTTGAGCAAGGCATCCAACCTCTAACTGCTCCCTGGGTGCCATGGCTAGGGCTGCCCACCGGTCAAGGCACTTGTGCTCACTGTATATGAGTGTTTCAGTGGACCGATTATGTAAGAAGGACAATTTCCCTGCATAGTGATAATATTCTAAATCTGATATCCCAGTACAATCATTTTGTTTAAGTAAACACATTATAAACATAACCCAGGCTAAATGCACAGTCTGAAATATTTATAGACCTCGTCATCGTTCATCATTAAAAATAAATGTAAATAAATGATAAACACAGGGTTCATGACCAGAGGAACTGCATAAAATAAGTGCACAGAAAATCTACTGTGACTTTGTTGTCTATAATTTATAAATTTTAGCTTTAGATCAGCATATTGATATAGACATTTGTGCTTGGAAAACAAGAGGCTTCCTCTGCTAATTGTGTGCTGCGTCTGCAAAGATGAAAGACGCTTTGAAAACACCAAAGGCATTGAACCTCAGAGTTTTGTACATGATGTAACCCACTGATGTAACCCTACACTTTCACTTTTAATACTTACGCTTTCTTAAGATGAGCTGGTCCTACTGTCACTGAATTTACTCAAATTTCTCTACAAACTATTGGTTCACTATTTAAATATTAGCCATCATGCCAACACAATAAATACTTCGCCAGAATCCTAAAATAATTATTTTCTTCCACTTCTGACCAGCTCAACAGTGTTATTGATCAAAGCAAGTTTGATCAAAGGCTGTACTGAAGTGCACTAAGGGTGTGCCTGGAAACCTAGGCAGATGTTACGTTAGCACCTAGATAGCATTTTACGTTATCCTGTGAGCATTCCTTAGAAGAAGGCTGTTCGAAAACCTGAATGCCTTATATTCTTTCCTGCTAAGTCAAATATTAATGCTTTATTTAGTGTAGAATAAGTCAGCACCACTTTCGGTATCTGTTTTTTGAGCTTCTAACGCTTGTGCCAGCTCGTCCCATTGTTTTGAATTGCGCGATGCTAATGCTAATGAGAAGCGATCAAATCTTTACCTATAGATAGCTTGTTTAAAAAACCTGACTTTTCCGAACACGTCCAGTGAATACGTCCAATTAAGTCACAGATGTATCATCCACCCAACTGTCCAAATGTTGAAAATTTCAAGTGCATTTCAATTTTAATTATAGTTCATCACAATATTTCAGCAGTTAATGTAATAGTAAACAAAACTAAATACAATTACTTGCATCAGAGTTAAAGCTAAAATGGCTTAATCTAAACCTCACTGATAATCAGTTACAACAGAATGAAATATTACTAACATTATTACTAGATCAATGATAAAAATTAACAGAGTTGTTAGGATTTAGGGCGGCACGGTGGCTTAGTGGGTAGCACTGTCACCTCACAGCAAGAAGGTCCTGGGTAACAGTTCTTATCTCATTGAATAAAAGACATGATTTTTTTTGTGCAGAGCTCCAAGAATAAACCTGCTTTCAATATCTAAAAGTATAATTACATTAAGTTACATTAGTATAGTTACAATAAGCAAAAGCATCTTAACATACTGCCTAGCTAACATGACTACAAGGGGGACTTTAGTCAACATGGTAATTATCCGTAAAGGTTTACACAACCATTGGTTAGCATTGAGCTAAAGTTGAGTGGCATCCAAGAACAGGGAAAATATAGAAAAAAGGCATAAGTAATCTACAGACATACCAAAATTTGTTTATGCTTGCCACCTAGCCACTATTCCAGCTAAATAAAAGAAAATGTTCCCATCTCCTTATGCTAAAGGGGTAAATGTTTATCTGCAAGTTTGAAGAATTCGGACATGTCTAATGACATAATTGTGCTATATAAAGTCTATATAAAGGCATTAGATTCAATTTTAACTGTTTTATTTTTTACAAAAAAGTTTGTTTGGGGAAAAAAATAAATAAAATGTGGATTTACTAAGGTAAATTAAGAAAAAAACAGACTTAATTTCCACAGTGTTCATGTTTTTAATTATTTAACATGTATTTCATATATTAATATTTATTTTATCTATATCTATATATTGTTTGTTGTTTGGTTGTGGATACAGTACATAAGAACAATGATCTTACTATTTTTAATTACCATGTAGATATCAAATAGGATAAATTCTTTACTTAGCCTATATAGTGATAGCATTACACCTACACACATTCTGTTTGCTGTACCTGTTTTAAGGCACATAACAGTTTCTTCAAAATCTTAAGATAATTCAATAGAATCAAATTCAGATTTTCATTTTTCAATCACCTTGAGTTTAGGTGCACTTACAACCAAATCGCACCAACCCTACACTTACCATGATCCACAAATTACCATTGCTTGAAAAGGAAGTGGATAATCAGTGTTTCCCGTAGAGCATAATCTACATGCCTTTTTATTTTTCAAGTCAAGTGCTCCATATAAAAATCAATTCTTATCTACATTCGGATGGCCATTATCAGACGGTTGCTGAGCAGAAACGAGAAAGAATTTGTCTTTTCTGACAGTCAGACTCATTTTGGGTGCTGACAATAATTCAGAGGGCTCGATGTGATGAATCTGGAGCATTGTGCTGCTGCAAACAACATTTTTAAAAGGAATCAACATCTCAGAACAGCCGGGCCTCAGAGTCATCGACGCTGACAAGCATAGCTAAGCCTGGTGAGGGTGGAATGTCTTGTCTTTTAAAGCAATTAAATGCCTCTCCTCCAACTGGCACTTGATTTACTTTATCGGCTCGCTCGTCAGTCACTCACCGCCAGGTGTCTAAACAGAACACCCACTCCATCATTCGGTTGTGTATTTTATGTCGAATTTAACATAGTAAATGTCACCGGGGGCTTTATGAATTATTTATACAGGGATGCAATGGCTGGTCTCTGTACAAGGCGATAAGTCTGTAGCTACAGAGGCGAAATTGAATTATATGGTTAGCATTAAAAAGAAATAAATAATGTCAAACTGTGAGAGCTGATTGGTTGTACAGACCCACTTTTCTGGTTGGGACAGTGGGTGGAATGCACTTCAATGTCCAGGGGTTCCTAAATAGCTGATTCTGCCATGATTGAGGTTTTCAAAGAACTGAGCTTTACATGGAGATTCAAGATCAAGTGGCCTCATGGTGATTCGTTGTGCTGCTGGGAGATTTGAGTATCTATTCCACCCATGCACATGCTGTTGTAGTGCTTGTGAAAAATTGTTCTGTATTGTGCTGTTGACTTAGTAATTATTGTCTGTACGGTGAGAGAACTAGATTTACAATCCACATGCTTTTTTCATGCATGAGTTCCAGAGTGAGCAAGAAGCATTGAATGAAATGCTCAGGGACAAGTTGTTAGTCACACAGTTTTAAATCATTTCTAAATGACTGTGGCTGTGATGAAAATGTTTTTTATGTTAAAAATAGTTCAGCAGTTGGCCAATTTGAGAGTCACATTCCTCTGTTTGTTGCAGAGAGGGCACGGAGGAACAGATGACTGACCCATCAGTTTTGCCTCAATGGCAATCATCTCCGTATCCCAATTTACACAAACATGCATACTTAAATAGCTGCTTATTTGTATAAGCCACAGTGTGTTTTATTCATCAGCTGTGGTAATCAACTGTTATCTTCCAACATGCAGGTTTTATTTAAGCCTCGTACCAGCATCCACAGTGTGATATCTAAAAATGTATCCAATACGCAGCCATACATTTTGTTGCTCCTGGTTACTTCCACCAGGATATGGAAGTAAATCTGAAGTAAAGCCTATGAATTTCCTGCAATTAATTTTTTTTTTGCCTTACAATTAAGCGCATTGAATTTTACATCGACTCATTTTCACAAACGTTTTTTGATGTTACCAAAATTCAAAGTCAAAAATCTAACTTAAAAAAATAAAACAATATATTTTCAGATTTTCAAATTCGACATCATAAATTCAGATCACAAAATATAACGTCAAAAATGAAACATCCGGGACACGCAATATGAGCAATCGATCCTTCGTCTATTGAACCAGAGATCATGTGACCAGTAGTGATGGAATTATGACTCTTTGAAGTGAGCCGGATCTTTTGGCTCCGTTCCTTCGTCCTTAAAGACGGATCTTTGCTCTTTTTTAAGGCAGTGGAGGTGCGAATATTATATTAATATCACAATCATGCACATTTTGCTACCTTACCTTCAATGTAGACCTAATTTTAACAACACTTAAATGAATGTGTCATTTATTCAAACTGGGCTTACATTTAATTAAAAAACAAACAACTACACTCACAAAATTATTTTAGTAATATTTACCAAAGAAAGGTGCTCAACTTTTACATTTTGAAATCTGATGACACAGATTTGCTTTCATACCAGGCCAAGGTTGGCCCAGGTCATGGTGGTTTAATTGCGAGTGTAAGAATAAAATTATTGTTTCAACCAACATTATAAAGTAAAACTTGCACCTGAAAAAGGATATTTCAACACCTTTCAGTGGCCGCGGCTCACACACACTCTCTGATGGAACATGACTGACAGGCTGAGTGAGAACATCAGTGTTTCAGCAGCAGAGTATTTATGCTTATAATAAACATTTCTGGAAAATAAATATTCGATAAATATGATACATACATGTAACTGCTCAGCCAATGCTGCTAGTTATCCAGCCAAACAACGCATAGCATTATGGGTATCTGCGACCGGCTACTGTACATCGGTTGTACACTACTTTTTGCAGTGCATTATAGGATTTTTTGAGTGCACTAAAAATTCTGAACTAGGTTTTTGGACACTAAAACAAAATAGCTAAAATAGGGCTCTATATAGTGAATAGGGCAGAGTTTCAGACACCTTCAGGCATAACAGAAAAAAGAATAAAATAACCAATACCAGGTCAGTTGCATTTTTTAATGAAATTAAGTGCATAATGATATTAAGTACTTAAAATAAAGTCAACCATGTAAAAGAACCAAAAACACACATAGCCCTTGAAAAATTACAAAAACAATAAATATGTCACATAAATAATTTATAAAATAAATGCAAAACATTACCACATGTGCACATTTCTCTACTGAATTTATGCATTTCATTAGTTGTACATAAATTAACATGTAGATGATTTCATTATACACCAGAACAGTTTGTGCTTAATCCTGTCTTTTACCACGATGGCAGATTCAGTGTTTATTTAGGTCTAGAGCGTCAAAAGAAACTTGAGAAAGTCATCTGCCTCATTAGAGATGTCAAACTCCTATCTTATAAACTGGGTGTAATTGCTTAGTCTGCTACATTATACAATCTAACAGCATAATAATAATAAAATAAACAAACACTAATGAGGCTTTAAATAATGTAAAATACATACTATGTTTCATAGGAACGCCTCACAGTGAGAAGGTCCTGGGTTCGATCCCCAGGTGGGGCAATCTAGGTCCTTTCTGTGTGGAGTTTGCATGTTCTACCCGTGTCCGTGTGGGTTTCCTCCGGGTACTCCGGTTTCCTCCCACAGTCCAAAGACATGCTACCAGGTTGATTTGAGACACTGAATTGTCCTTTAGGTACCTGCGATCATCCAGGGTGTTGTGCCCGTTGAAGAGCTGGGATAGGCTCGGGCACCCCTCCCCGACCCTAATTAGGATAAGGGGTTAAAGACAATGAACTGAACTGAATGTTGTTAATAACACTGATAAAGCTTGAACCCCTTTACAATCATAATATAACTTAATAATCTTATACGCTTTCTAGAATTTGTATTTAGACATTGTTTTTACACCAGATGGCCTTCCTGACACAACCCTCCCTATTTATCCGGGATTGGGACTGGCGCTACTATGCACTGTTGTGTGCATATTTGTGGCTATGTACTCAACGGAAAATTCAGTGCTTCCAATTAACCTGACTGCATGTTTTCGGACTGTGGGAAGAAACCAGAGCTCCTGGAGGAAACCCACGCAGACACAGGGAGAACAGGTATAGGTATTACCCGTTGGTCTGTCTCACCTGAACAAGGTTCCTGTGAAGGTCTAAATTGCTTTATTAGGTTGTTAGAAATCGCATATTTGACAGGATATTTTTTATATATTTGTGTACGTTAATCTCCACTTTATATGCAGATATCTGACTTCTGGAAATCAAATAATGAAGCAGCCTTGGGGATCCACCAAGGTCCTTAATTTGTTTTTGCTGTCAAAGAATAGTCATTAAAGCTCCAAAATGAAATATGTAGCCTAATTTTAGGCATAAATATGTTTAAACCAGAGCACAAAAAAGGTCATGTGAGTTTGTATTCATACAGTCTTGTGCTAAATCTGAATAAACTGTAAAGTATCATGAGCACTGAGATGTTTTAAGGGTTTAGAACAGAAACTAGTGGGACAACATACAGCACTTGTGTAGACATAGGGCCACCATGGTCACAAATTTGTAGCAGTCTGTAACATTTAAACCAGGCACGATCTGTCTGTTTCAACCGACCATATTTTAATGTCTGTTCATTAAAATTTCATGGTCACTAATGTCATGTTGAAGGATCTACTCATAGTTTTGACCTAAAAGAGTAATGGGGCAGATGCAGAAGCACTACGCAGAATTCATAACAGCTGATTTGATGTCTTATATTTACCTAAACCAGCTGCCAAGATAACTAATGTTTTAACTAACGTTGTGCTATGATTGTGTGTGAGTCCAGGTTTACTCACTGAACTAAATATTTCAAGTAGTGATAGTAGAGATGTGAACACTTTATAGTAGAAAAACACTTTATAAATGATACATCATTCACCTGAGAAAGAAAATGTATCTTGTTCCAACTTCAGCTCTCATATACAGTACCTTCATATCTTCCTATTGTAGATACTTTGGACAACAGCTGGAATGCAACTGAAATAAAAAAATGTTCATATCAATAGCCAATTTGACACTGACCCACAATGGGTAGCCTGCATGTGTTTCCTCCTGGAACTCTGTTTTTCTCCCACAGTCCAAAATAATACAGTCAGCAGGTTAATTGAAGATACCGAATTGTCCTATGGGTGAAGGGGTTTGTGTAGGGACTGGTGCCTCGTCTGGGGTGTTTTTACATGTGCCTTGTGCCCATGTAAAGCTGGGGACTCCACCCCACTTTTGCGGCCCTGATTGAAAAGCAGTTCTGTCCGATCAACTGATCAACAAGCACATATATTTTCCCTCCATTTGTTCATTTCTGAAACACCTGAGTTAGTTAAGCAGTAAGAACTAAGACAGAGTGCACTCTCAATATCTCTTTGTAGCTCACTTGTAGTTTCTTGGTCTTGGTCAGGACTTTTCCCCCAGCATTCCCAAGAAGCATGTACACGGACCACAGTGATGAGTCATTCTTAATCATACTGCGTCTAGGAGTAAGTGCTGAGGTCACAACTATGGGAGCACAAACACACAGCAGTGTTTTAAAGCAACAGCAGGTGGTTGACAGCAGGACTGGTAGGAAGCCAAGTCATTAGTAAATTGTAGTGATATGAAAGAGGGAGAAATACTACACACACATTGTGTCTGATAGCTTAAAAAGTGATCATTTTTTAAAAGGCATGTGAGCTAAACTACACAGTAGTCACATCCAGACGATGGGAGTAATTACATTTTTGATTAAATTGAGGGACCCATGGCCCGGTGGTTAGAGACCTGGGATTGTGATCAGAAGGTTGCCGGTTCGATTCCCAGAGCTTAAAG
>JAYDZG010000043.1:7428610-7443016 GCA_034509265.1 Microcambeva bendego
GACCTCTGCTAGCTGATTGATGGTGCAGGTGCAGAGTTGAGGAGTAATGCTGATCAGGGTGTGGCTCCCTTTACACAAGGCTGATACATGTATGAACTCGCCTTGTACAGGTGAAAAGATGCAGTCGTGTTGAACGTGTTTGTGTGTGGGAGGAGGGCTGTCAGTTCAGAAGATTCGTCTGTCAGCCTTGGATGGTTTTATCAGTGGACGCAAAGCATTATGCAACTAGGCTATTTTGAAACGACTAGATTGGGGGTGGGGGTAAGATTATATCATCATTTATTTATAATTATATCATCGTTTTTCAAGATTTTATTTTGTCACAAAATGGTCTTCTCCTGGTGTTGAGCTCTGATGGTTGTCATGGTAATCAGTATTTTAAATAAGTAAAATCGCTTAATTGTTGTGACCAACAGTGAAAACATTTTTAAAGGTGATCAACATTTGCCAAAGCTGTCCTTTTATATCATTCTCTCTCTTGACGGACAGACAGACAGATGTTCACTTTGTATATTTGTCTCTAAAAAACAGCAAGTTGCAAAGATTTGTGAAGCGCTGGTGAAGGCTTTGGCAGTACCTGCTATCAACCGTGTAATTTCTGCAAATTTAGAAATGTGGGTGGTAAATACATAGCACGGGGTGAACATCTCAATCCTTTCAATGCCCGACTTAATGTAATTATACATGTTTCACATGTGACAGAGCGAGAGTAGGTAATTTTCTCATCCAATACTTAGCAGTTATTATTGTACCATCTATGTAGGTATGCACATTGCTAGCCCCCTCTTTAGTAAAGCTAAAGGAAAACTTATTGCACCACCGCTGATTAAATATAGGTTATGGACTTTACCTACCATAGTGATAGTGAGATTAGTGTCTACTAAATATCACGAATGTAAATGTAAAATGTCTGTTTAGACTCTGTCAGCTGATAGCATTGCTGGTATTTGAACCTTGGATATCTTCACCACAAGGGGGTTATATTACATATCATATATAATGAATGTAAAAAATTAAAGGGAGAATGAAACGAAGTCTTCCTCACCACAAAAACTCCACCAACTTCATCACCTGACCTTCAGAAAGCAAACACCAATATCCTCACTCCAGTCAAATCCCCTGGTGTGTTTTTTTCTTCATCACAGTCCTAGTACAACTTACATCAAAGCCAGCACAAGCATTATTAAAGCTTAGTACAGGTACCCACACACCTCAGATTGTGAATGACACATTCAAAAGATACTCTTATTTTAATAAAGCCCTCCAGACCTACTTGATCAGCCTCAAACGCCCTCTAGAAGGGACTTAAATTGTAAATAAAGACAGGTAATGGTATGAATATGACCACAGCAAACTACCTGATTAAAAGCTTTAGCTGTTCAAGCCATGTTCACCCTTTAGTTCCGATCAGCAATGCAGAATAAAATGGAAAGTTTGTAGATTTTGTTATTTAACCCAATTTAATTGGGTCAAATGACATCCCTGCTTTACACTACCTTTCAAAAAAAGATGCGCAACACCCAATAAAACGGGTTGAGAATTCATTGATAAAAAATATTTATTATTTAGTTACACTCTTTTTAAGGGGTTTCAAACTCATCACATCAGCATCAGGGCTTCTTGGACAGTTTGTAGTTTTTATTGGAGGCAAATTTTAGCATACTTAGTTCTGTTTCATGTCAAAATGCTAAATTTATATCGTAAATATATATCTATATGTACATCTTTACCACATACACTAATTTGCTTCTTATTTTAGCTTTAATTAAGTTGCCCTCCACTGCAGCAGTTTGGGGATTACTTGTAGATATTTCTAAACTTCACTTTGTTTGGATGTGGCATGACCTTATTTCTCGGAACTCATTGTTGAAGGCTTTGTCAAATCTTCAATTTACTTCACCACAATCAAAGTTTTTGCAGTCCACATAAAACAATGTAGTGGGTGCTGTATAAAACATTGATGTAGAACATTTAACAGGAAAGGGACTCATTTCTGGTAATTGGTCTTGATGCTTGTCAGTCCAGTGTGGGTGTTTAAAACATCAAACGGGATAAACAGAAGTTGGTCCCACAGAATATGTGAAATTGTAAAAAAATTAATTATTTTATTTATAATAAAAAAATTTAAATAATATAAACCTTAAAGACAGTATAAAATAACATATAATGTTGTGATTGAAGTGTTAATTTTATTTATTCATTCATTGATTGTCTGTTTTCCTCCACTCCATTGAGCAAAGAGTCACTTTGAGTGCAATTCACTGGGTGAAAGGTAGGAACACCATGACAGCTCACCAGTCAATTACAGGGCAAAGACACACACACACACAGTCCCACCAAGGGCAATTTATCATCTCCAATTAATCTGATGGCAGATTTTTGTACTGTATAATACAAACACAGAACATATCTAAGACCTATTTCCTGAGGAACTTTTTTAATTAAAACCACTAGATTTTGAGCTAAACAATGAAGCTAAACAAAAAAAAAAAATTGCACAGGATGTTAATTTTTTTAATAATAAAGAGGACAATTATAGTCCTGCATGTCACACAGCAGCTAGCATCTTGTGACCAATGTATCTTTTTTGATGTGTTACAGCTATTTATGTGGTCAAATACAACCAGCGCTATACTGGTGCTACTGATTACTTCACACTACAAGGTGTTATATTACATGCATGGCAAAAGAAGTACTAGTAATGTAAATGTAATAAAGGCAAACACTTTACCAAACACTGGTAATGGTAGGGTGCTGTCCCAACATTTTCTGATACATATACCAATTATGATCAGGAATAGTGATAATGCTGAAATAGGCTGAGAAGAGATTAGAAATATCAGTAAACATCAGCTGTAAAGTAAAGGAGGTGGAAGAACTTGCTGGAGCAGTAGGTATGAGAAGAGTCAAACCACTCAGATGACTTACAGCTTGTGGCTCCCAGTGAAATTCTATATTGTCATGGAACGAAACACAGACTACAGCTGTAAATAGAGACATCTTAGTAATCCACCACCCCTCCACATGCACCATTACTGACACTTTAAACCCTCCATACTCCAGATACAAACAGCGTCTTTGATCGGACTTCCAACTGGCCTGTGGAAGCCCAGGAATTTGGATGGAATCACAGTTAAATGCTCAGAGCTTTATATAAGTTCATCTGTAATCAAAGTATGTCCATGTGTGTCCCCTGCTGACCCTACAAGCTGCCAGTCCTAAACAATAAACAACAAGAAGAGTTTTCACTGAGATAACAGGGTTATTTTTGAATTTACATCTTTTGTATATTATGTTATTTACTTCTTGTATTTGTACTTGAAACTTTTACATAGTGGTATGCAGTAAATATTCTGGGTGTTCCAGACAAGTTTTGATAATGCACTAAATGCAACAGCTGGTAAGGTCAATCCCACTAGCAGTACTTTCATTTAAGCCAATGTAAAATAAAAATCATATTCTAATAAATGTATAAAGTGTTTTTCACTGATGCTTTACGACAAGAAGTATCTGCATTAATAAGTTATTAACCTAGTAGTTAGAGTGCTGTACCAGTAAGCAAAAGGTCCCTGGTTTAAATCCCACCACTGCTGGGCCCTTGAGCAAGGCAATTCTAATCTCACTAGTGTCTCTAATCTAACACTGGACACCACAATAATAAAGTATTCTGTGAAGTGCACGCATTTCAGGGGTCAAATGGTAGAGATGTCTTATTGATGTCTAAAATGTAAATTTATGAGTCAAAGTTTTTTTGCCCAGTTTCTCTACTGTGCTTTACTAGCACCAGGAGTTGGCAATGCAATGGCTTCTCAGCACAAATCCCTCTGAAACTGTTGTAATTTTGGCATAAAACCTGGTGTGACTGGACCTAATGAGATTACAGGAGACAGAGTTAATTAATATTTGGATGCAAGCTTACCTCGTTTGCTTTGATCTGCTCCCATAGGACTAGCACAGAAACATGCAGAGAAACATGCAAAATCAGCAAAGCCTCAAATCTGCCACCCCCCATACGCACACACACACACACACACACACACACACACACACACACACACACACACAACAGCTAAAACAAATAAAGGAATCTTATTTAGTCTTTTTATGTATGTATCTGCAATTAAATTGTGGCTGATTAAGACAGACTAGCAGACTATCCAGATAATCTTTGTTCCCTGCCAAAAGTATCTCCTCAGAACTCCTGACATGTGTGAATCAACACCCACAGTGCATGCTGATGTTTCATCTTGTTAACCGTTGCATAACAGATTAAATTGCAATTATATTTATAGAGCTTCAGGTTGGATAGTATCATCATATTTGGACATGAAAATTTAATATAGGACATTAAGACAAGATGACATGCACCATGTTGGATCAGTACTTACCCATTGCCATTAGGATGTTATGAGAATAAATATTTTCATTGATCTGGAACATTTCCTGAACATTTCTACTTATTATTATTTTTAATACCAAGATTGCACCTAAAAAAAAATATATCAAGGGATTCAGATTGTACTCTATATGTGTGGCTTTTATTTAAAATGTATATCTGATCCCTCTTGTTTCAACCTTTTTGGACCACTCAAAAGGCTTTGCACAAGCAGATTAAAAAGCTTTTGTGATGGTGATGTAGCTATGCACTTGCTGTTTCCATTAAAATATGTTTCAAGTTATATGTTTATTTAGCCTAGTGGTTAAGGTACTGGACGAGTAATTAGAAGATTGCTGGTTCAAGCCCCACCACATGCTAAAATGTTAATTGACATGCTAGCACATTATCATTACACATGTTAGAAACTCTTTTTTTTAAATAGCCTATCCATGTTTTAAACAGTTTGTCTGTTAGCAGATAGGAAGTAGTTAATTCCAACTTTAAGAATTCAAAGATGTTTTCAAGGTTTTTCTTCCACACCTACTGCTACCATAATGCATCCTGATTGTCCTTTAAATCAGAGCAAAGTTACATCCCAGACCTGCCAGCCCACATTTCTCCATTTATTACAATACATGACATAATAAAATAATAGTAGTAATGTATGTGCTTGGGCTTTGACCTTAGCAATTTAGAAAAATGTATTCTAGTAATTTGCGTTTGATTAAACCCTCTGCAAGTGCTTTGATAAATTAATTCTAGCTATTACCATAAAAAGGCACCTAATGATTGTATTCTCACCCAGAATTATAAGAGTTTTTATTCATGCACTGGGTTTATGATGGAGAGAGTTGAGAGAGAGTGAATGTTCCTTACTATAATGTGTGGGGTGTTAATTCTTACATATTACCTTGACGAAAAGCGTATGTGATAAGTTGCCTACCTTTCAGTAACCTTTCTGCAGCCAGTCATTTAATGGTTACCGAAATAGCAGGAGATTTACATTCTGTACTGAGCTGTCCTCAGAGATAATATTGTTGGCATAGCTGACCCGTCCACATAGTAAATCAGACAGAGCAAAATGTTAGTGACCTTGTTCAGGGGTTTGCCCAACATTGGATTACGTTTAAAATGTACTCTTCCTACAATACATAGTGAACATAGATTAATCAGCCTTGTGGATGTAAATACATGCAGTGACAATGCTAAAATTTTGTGACCTTCTAAATTCTATTTTGTCTAGTTCACACTCCCTGTTTTTGCCCTGATTTTTGCTTGCTGACTGGTCGCCACTAGAGGTTCCGGGTCGGAGGCAACTCACTTAGCAATCAAAACTGGATCCGAGCGAAGACTGAAGTAAAATATCTAGCTAGCTAAATTTCTGGATTTTGTTTGGGTGATTGTCAATGTTTAACTACTACCAATGAGAACACCAGATTCAGAGTTGTAAAAACATGGGAAGGGACATAATATTGTTTCTATAAGAATACAGTAAACCCTCAACGTTTGCAATGAGCTACGTTCCAAGAGCAGCCGCAAATAGTGAATTATGTCCCAAAAATGCCCATAAATGCCCATTTTTATAATTTAAACCCCAAATATGCCACCAAAAACGCATTTGCAACCATTACTGCAGCCTGTGTGTGTTTTGTGCCCATTCACTGTCACTCTGTCCTGTAGAATCGATTATGGAGCAGCAAATCAATTACCAGCCAATCAGTGGCTGATCCTGGAGCAGAGGTGGGAGTTAGGGCTTAGAAACTCTAAAGATTCATTTACTATGAAGCAAGCTTTCCCCTGTATAGTTATTTGTGAGCTGCAATTTAGCATCTGTTGTAGATATTGTTTAATTTGTATATAGATTTGTAAATGAGCAAAGTGCACTTTGAAGAGTGAAGCCTTCTTTCATTAATCTATGTACCCCTGATTATTGTACAAGCTTCCTGATCATGCAAGCTGATGCATGTGTTAATAAAGCAGTTTTCTTAAAGATCAAACTGAGTCTTCTCTAAAATAACAGCACTCGACATGTTGGTCTGCTTTTATCCATTACATAATTACACCAGTTAACACAGACCAGCTCCAATATATAGGTACTGTGATTCATGCAAACATGTTTTCTTTGGTATAAGTAGAGTAGATTTAGCTGATTTTTCACCAATATTTATGTTACAAAATTTCTAAAACATTAATGAGAAATTATATTTTGCCATGATTAAACCATAAAAATGTGGAGCATATTAGCAGTTTCTGTGAACTACTATTACTTAGGTTCTAATGGTAAAATCTGCCAAACGGTGAACCATGAATGTGCGGGGTTCTCTGTTTTACAGTATCTCTGACCTTATCATTGTTGGATTGCAAAAATATGTATTAACCTTCAACTCACTACAGACCAATCCGTGATTTGATTACATATTGTTGATGTGCATTTTTGGATATTCATGTAATAAGTTTCTGTTACAGGGACCGGTCACAAGCCATGTGAATTTAGAATTTATTGATTTATTTGTATTTTAACTACATGTTTTACACACTTTGGTTACATTCATAACAGAACAGGTAATAATGTCAACTTCACACTCCATCTGGTAATCAAACTGAAGACTTGGAGATGACAGTGCTACCCCCTGAGCCACCGTGCGGCCCCAAGCCATGTGAAAACTGCATACACCATAAAACTTTGTAGTTCCCACAGACTAAAGCTTACATTTTAGCTAAGCTACATTAAGACACATCCTTCAGATTGACTGCTTTGCTGCTCTGTTTTTACAGCTTGTTGCTGCACTCAATCTGAGTTCAATTTGATTGAACTTTGACCCCTATGATACTGACCTTTTCAAAGCTTTGCCAATGAGACAATTTGTTTATATGACTATTCAGATGTGTATAACGCTGCCAACAACTTCCGATTATAGTGTCAGCTCCTTATTATTTACAATACCACACACATACTGAAAAATAAGAAGACACTGAAATCTACTCCAACCAAATATAGTAACTCATGGTTCTACGTGCTGTAACCAATATACAAATAATAAAAAATCCATTAAAAAATGGATAATCCAGTTAAATATCCAATATGTGATGTCACGCTATGGGGGTGCATCAGTGCCCATAGCATGGATATCATTCATACAGAGAAATTTTTTGGAGTTTTATAGTCATGTACTGCCATCAGTGTGACGTCTTTCCCAAAGAAATACAAGGTCATTTCAGCAAGACAATGCCAGGCCCTAGTTGGAATGCGCTACTCTGCAAACAACAGGGTGCCTACAGTTCAAATCATATTGATAATTAAACAACCACTGCTGAGAAACTGAAGTCTAGTATTGAACAAAAAATGAACAACAATACAAAAAGAACAAACATTTGTATCCTCAGTTTCCCAATCCATAAAACCTAAATAATAGGAGAGGTGTACCTTATGATTGTGTTGCAGCCTTTCAATTCAAAATTTGTTTAAATAAAAAAAAAGCTAATGAAGTTGATCAGGTGGCACCATGGTTAAATGGGTAGTATTGTTGTCATACAGCAATAAGGTCCTGAGTTTGATCCATGAAGGGTTATTCGGGTCCTTTCTGTGTGTAGTTTGCATGTTTTCCCCATGTCCTAATGGAGCTACAGTTTTCTCCCACAGTCTAAATGACCTGGTATTTAGAGAGCTGGGCTTGTAATCGGTTGCCGGTTCAATTCCTAGAGCCAACAGGTCCTTAAACAAGGCACCCAAACCCTAACTGCTGCCCAGGCACTGTGGCTGCTCACTGCTCAGTGTCCACTACTGTGTGTTAAAATGTGGAGCACAAATTCCACTGTGTGTAAAAGCTCAGCGATGAAAAAAGAGTGTTCTACATTCTACTAAAAAAAATGTCTTATAGGTGAATGTGTGTGTATGTGTATGTGTGTGTGTGTATGTGTGTGTGTGTGTTTCCCATTGAAAAGCTACAACACCCACCAGCACCCCCAACACCCTGACTGGATACAGTAGGTGATCAGTGAAAACCAAATACTTTTCTTTCTATCACTAATCACAGATTTATTATATTTTACGGCATTACAAATGTGGTATTGTATATACCAGCAAGTATCTAGACACTTTTTGTACATGTATTGTGTTGTGGATTTGATTCTACATTAGCATAATTGACATTTTACCCTAGTCATTATTAATAATTCAAAAATCATTTTATTTTTCAAAAATCTTTACATTTCTAATTCAGTCCCTACTGTTTCACTCCACGGATTGGCAAGTCACATCCTTGAGATGTTTTTACAACTCGATTGAAGTTCATCTTAGAAAACTCCCACACCTGGGTCTAGAAAGGAATGCATTTTACACTGTGTTATCAGGATAAAAAAGACCTGTGAGCTATGTTCTGTGTGAGCAATTGCCATCAGTTATAGATCATGTCAGGAATACAAATTTTCATCCAAGTCGATGAGTGATCCCAAGAGCAAGGAATCCCACAATAATCTTAAAAAGAGAAAACCTTCAACCTTTTCATTGTTGCCCATTAAACGAGCCAAATTAAGAATCTGTGCTAGAAGGGGATTGATACCTGGATTTCACAAAGAACCTAACATTCACTCAGAAAGAGCTCAGAAGGTCCTTTGCAGACAACAAATCCTGCAGTGCTCATAAATCTGTTGTTTACACGGCAGAGTGACGAGATCATTGGTGAGTAAAAGCCATATGATAGCCTGTAAAATAAACTGACCCTCATGTGGAAGAACAACAACAAATGAGGCAAATGGTTTGCTGATCTGGTGAGACGAAAACTTGCATTATCTGGAGAACAATATACCTGCTGTCCATTTGAAAATGTAGTGAATGACACATGTGGTACAATAGGGTACCAATATCTATCTATCTATCTATCTATCTATCCATCTATCCATCTATCCATCTATCCATCCATCCATCCATCCATCCATATATATCCATCCATATATATTGATCCATATATATAATCCAGGCTCAGCTATGTAGCCACTGTTGGGCCCTTGAGAAAGGCACTTGTAACAACATTATCTTCTAATTATTTTAATGTGATACTATTTGTACAGCTTGAACAACAACAAATCTGTTCAATCAGATTGAACTTTGACCCGATTTGATCCTGACCTTTTCCTAACTACTACAACAAGTTATACATGTTTAACAACATTAAAATTGTGTAAATTACACTTTGTTGTGGGTAATTTGTGTTTTTAAATGAGTGTCTTTCTAGTTCACTCAATGCTGAGTTTCTAATCCCCATATGGAATGAAGTATTCATGACCCAACCCCACTGTAAATCTGTCAACCGCACAAAGCTGCCCAGTCAGTCCATTCTCACATGAGGTTACAATGACCTGTACAATACTAAGTATGACGGGGTGCAACAAAAACCTGTGACCTTTGTCATTTAGGACTCCAGTTGGATTAAAATGTGTTTGTTTTAGGTCTTCTGACAACTGCAGGTCAGAGTTCCTTTTATTATGAGGTCTAGAATAACCACCAGACCATTAAACATCAATGTCTGAAATGTTGTTCAGTTATTTAAAAGTTGAAACAGATACATAAGTTATGCCAGTTAGTCTAATAGGATCTAGTGACCAGTAAATCTGACTCAATGAAACTGTGGACATGTATGTTTTGTTTATTAATGTTGAATAAAATATTGATGACATAAACGGTGTATAATTGAACTTTAATTGCTGTCTCAGTAGAGCAGTTCAGTGAGAGTTCTGGGTCCTTTGATTCTATGTAGTTTGCACGTTCTCCCAGTGCCAATGTGGGTTTCCTAGGAACTAGAGTTTTGGTGTTCCAGTGTCTACCCCAAATTCACAATACACAAAGACAGACAGTCGGGTTAATTGGTAAATTGATAAATACCACATTCCTTCTATCTATGTATGTGTGTATGAATGTGTGAGTGTGTTCGTTCTGTGAAGGACTGATGATCTGTCCAGGGTGCTTTCTGCCATTTCGTCAGTGAATTGACCTCAAATTTAATATAGCAGTTGCAAAAAGACAAGTCCCAGTAGATTGAGTACCATCTGGAAATTTTGATTTATGTCAATCCATTGCAAGATACATAAAACCTTCACACCTATCCTATATTAAATATTAAGTTAACAGTAGATGCTACAATCTGAACAAAACAACTTCTTTTTAGCCTTCTTTTTAGCTCCTTTTTAGCCCATTTAGTTTGTTACAGCTATTACAGGTACTTGCACTTGGAACATTTATTGTTTTCACTTTAAGTACAGAACATTTCAGCTCCATCTTATCAGGTATTCAGACCAGAATGATAGCTGTTTAAAAGTTATTCACTGTGCCCAGGTGGCAAAGTAGGATATCACTGCTCTGCTATTGATCAACTTGGCATCCCTTGCAGGCACAATTGGTGCATAAAATTGGCCACTAAAGGGGAAAAAGACAAAACTGAAAAGGAGATTTTTTGATGCAGTGTGTCACTGTTGATGCACACAACTAGCTTTGCACACAAATTATTCACTGGAGTGAATAAGAAGAGGACTGTACACACAGTGGAGGGAGCGGCTGCCAGGCAAACATACTCTTTACTTTTAGCTACTCCAGCATTTAGGGTTCACTACAAAAAAAATCACACTAGTCTGCATACCTGATTTGGCACAGTTTTATTTTTAATCTATATTTATTTTTATCTAGGCCTGGCTATTTTAGAATATATAGTTGAGTACTTTTTAAAGTAGATTTTAGTAGACTGCTCAGAGAGAGAGAGAGAGAGAGAGAGAGAGGATTTATTGTCATTTTAGCTACATACAAGTACATATTGAAATGAAACAAGTTCCTCCAGGACCATGGTGCAAATGAAACAAAAAGTTCTAGACAATACAATACACAGTGCCGATAACAAAGGTACAATAAATACGAAAATACATTTCTAATTTAAACATTTCTAATATAAATATATTTATTAATTAATACATTAAATTATTAAAAAATTATTAATCTTATTTTAATTTTTTAACAAGTTATTAAAAGAGACAAGTGTTGGACAGTACATGGTACTGAGTGAATGGTAAATGAGGAAGAAATATATTCTGATATACAGTTAGTGCATATAGTTTTTATAGCAGCAGGGAGATGAACAGATTAAGGTTAAAAAATGCAAAAACTTGTGCAGGTTGCAATAAATGTGCATAGATGCAGGTAAGACGGTCATTATAACACAGCAGTAGAGATTTTAACAGATTATGGTGCCGAATGCTTTTGCATAAGTACATTGTAATTCACTACATTTTGAATAACATTTGTTCTGGAGTAAATAAAAATGTTTTAAAATATTTTGTAAATTGCTGTGATGAACAGGGTTGCCAGATTTCAAGCAGAAACTGCCAAATGCATAACCTGGCAACACTGTACACAGGGTGTACACAATGGAGGTTTGGTAATTCAGTTAGCATGTATGGTATATTACAAAGTACTTATTTATGATTCAATGACTTAAATGAATTACTTCAAATTGACTCATTAGACAAAATTAATATTTTAAAAACCTGTGGCAACCCCTCAAAAAAATAAACCTGGGGGTCGAGAGCTAGTGGTTGGGAACAACTGGTTTATACAGTTTTAAATTGTTTCATGGGATAGTCTAAACTAAATCACACAAAACACATCCCTAAAGGTTTTTCTATCATATTTTTAATAAAAACAACTTCTGTAAGATTTACAACCACTTCCTAAGAGAGTGCCCAACACCCCCCCTCTCTCTGTTAAAGCAACTAAGTAACATTTACTCTGAGAACATTTTAAACTTTTTACTTGAGTAGATTTGTAGACTAGTAACTGTACTTAGACTTCAGTACAAATTCATAAAAGAAATAGTATTTGAGTACAATAGTTTAGTACTCTTTCAACCTCTTTCAAACACTTTTTTTTTCATTCTTTGGTTTCCCTCAAAACAATCTCTCAGGAGGGAAGTTAGTAGTAACAGTAGAAACAATAATTTCACTGTCTGTATCAAACTCCTGGTTCATGTCACTACAATGCAGTAATACTACAAAATGTCAAAATGTCCCTGTGCCCCTTTAACGACCCTTTTTATGTTCTAATCTATGCTTGGATAAGCTCTCTCATCTCAAAACTTGTTTGGTACTATGATGTGTTAACAGCGAGGGAGGTGATAAGATGCCTCTTTGACACTCCCTTAAGTACACACTCACCACCCATTACTCTCTCAGTCACTAACACTCCTCCATCATACAAAAGGAAGTTTGTTGGTCGAAGCACAGATTAAAAGCGGGAACACACGCTCACGTCGCTGGAAGAATTTATTTTCTATAACAACTCAGAGGAAGCCGTGAAAAATCAGAGGAGTGCAGCACATAGTGGAACAGATACGCTCGACTGAAAACAGGTAAGTTGGTGTTGTACTGGTGCCCAATGGAGAAGAAATAAAATGTCTTACTTAACTTCAGATTACAAACTGAAAAAGCTTTTTTTTTAACACAATGCAACAGTTAGCTTTTTTTCTTGTAGTTATTTGCTGTACATTCAGTCTTAATACAGCAGCAGAGCTTTTACAATGCCAGGCAAACGTGAAACCAGGACTGACTCACATGACCTGTGCAGGCTACTGTGCTTCCACACATAGTTATGAGCATTTCATGATCGTCTTAGAATAACCATTAAATTTCTGAGGCGCATGAAAGATCTGAGACGCGTCAGTTGAGTTGAGTTGATGTAATACAGACCGTGAAGGTCATCATTAGTTCACCGGTCACACGTAAAATCATTTGACTTGGTGATGCAAAACTCAGTTTATGTTCTCAGGTTATGTTTTGTGGCTTGGAATCTGAGAGGCTGTCAGGTGGCGTGAAGTCATGGTGGAGAGAGGTGGTGGGGTAAAAGCTAACTTTAGATGAGCGCAATCAATCAAGATGTGTCTCCAGACATGGTGGGGAGGGGACTAAAATGCCTATGTCATGTATTATGTCATTTGATGAGCTGGAAGGTACTGCCTTCGGGTGCTTGAGAAAATCCAGGACAGGTAGGACTTTGCAGCAGAGAATGATGATGTATAATTTTATAATATAAATTACAAAAATATAAAAATTAATTATACTTGTATCATTTGTACATTATGGATTACAATCAGGACATGAATGCACACACATTGATAAATAATCTCCCTTTAGACATTATACAGTAATATAAATAACATAACGAGTTATAAAATTCTGTGATCCTGGCTTCCAGCCACATTGTTTAGAGAGTTCTATGTTCCCTTCATGCCTGCATATTTAGAATTGAAGATTTTCTGGCTTTCTTCCATTCTCAAAGGTCAGTTAGGCACACTCATATCTGTGTTGCCTTGAAATCCACTGGCACAGTGTCAAAGGTGTGTTCCCTTCTAGCAGCCTGTGTTTCCTGTTAAGGCACCAGACCATCACAATCCTGAGGTGTTTTAATTCAAATGTCAATTAAAAGTAAAAGTAAACCTTTTTCCCCAATTAAGAACAAATAATTGTGTGATATACTAGATCAGCTCCCAGGTGGAGTAGTAGGAGTCTGAACTCCCAGTACTGTCTGTCCCGAATAAATAAAAGGGTTGCATCAGGAAGTGCATCTGCGTAAAAAAATGATGCAGCCAAAATAATTCACATATTTTTTAAATGTTGTTTCTTTGTTCAGCATTTTGAAAAAATTGCAGCTTTAACTATTGAAATCTGATGGTACAACCATCTATTGCGCTAGCCCACCACTGCTGGGATCTGTGCTACCAGCCAGACGGGCATCTACACAGTTATAATTGTGTCACTAAGTCAGAGGGGTGGGTGGTCGATAATTTTAGCATTAACAGCTACAAAATCAATTATATGTAAAAAACAAGACAGAGCTATCTTTGTGATGACAGTTCAAGGAAGACCAAGGATGTAACCATGCACCACAAGACCATTAATCTCCTATTTAAAAAACGCCTGGTTGCTAGATTCTGCGTTTTTCTTTTGCTTAATTTAAAATTGTTTTGCATAGTTTGTACCTACCTAAGAAATTA
>JAYDZG010000043.1:7463735-7479369 GCA_034509265.1 Microcambeva bendego
GTGCATTATTCAATATCCACAGTACAATGTGGTGATTTAGACAAGCCATTCTGCATCTGGGCTATCAGTCCAGTCAGGGATAAGGTAAAATGAAAGGTACTGTATAGGGACATGTTCTTATCATCCAGAAAACTTTATGCTGGAGTACCAAGACATCAACCCGAAGAATCACTGGAGTGGTTAATGCATCACTGACAAAGAAAGTGTATGTTCTTGAGAAGCCTAATGGAGGTTCAGATGTTTAGACTGTCAGGCCGTTTTGTCAGGACATGAAAATGGCTTTTTCACTTCAGATTACTAAAATTGTTGTATTAAATTCTCCTGAATAAATTAAGATATTCAAAATGACATGAGTACAAAAAGTTTTTCATGGCACTGTGGATACGTTTTGCTCCTTATATTTGCTACCCATTCATTGTTGTCTAATTACCTCTGTTATTGCACATTTGTCATACTAAATTATGTGTAATGATTAAAACCACAACACATACTATATGGATATCAATACCCGAAGTAATTCCACCCTTATTTACTTCATCAGTTACTTCATCTAATTTCGGCAGTAAGCCCATTTAGCTATAATGCTATCAGACACAATTAAATTCAGCTCTTAAGAATATACATCTTATTTATTTTGGACCTAATTTTCCAAGTTAAGTTTCTACAGGAACACATTCTGGAAACTATTACAGAGGGTTTTTCAGCAAGTTTGTTAATTCCAATAGATCTAAGAAGAGCCATTATCTTTAAATGAAAGAGGATACTGTATATAAAAACAGTAGACTAGACTGTTAAGCCAACAGAATGTTGTTATTAAGAAAACAATGGATTCATATTTCTTTCAGAAGAATCTTGAGAAGAATGTAAGGTCACTGTTTGTGAGTTTAAGATGCGATATATTGGAGTT
Organism: Microcambeva bendego; assembly: GCA_034509265.1. Taxonomy (NCBI): domain Eukaryota; kingdom Metazoa; phylum Chordata; class Actinopteri; order Siluriformes; family Trichomycteridae; genus Microcambeva; species Microcambeva bendego. The sequence continues at coordinate 7,464,643 of JAYDZG010000043.1, forward strand.
ACCTAGATAAGTCTTGAGGTGCTGCGACATGATATTTCAGGTATATAAATAAATTCACAACATTATTTAGTTGCATTTGTTGCTCATTTGAGTGGTACAACCTCTTATACGACCTGTTCCTGGCATAATGTGTGTAGTAGTCTTTGTCAATTAAATAAATATAATTACTTAAATGTTGTATTCAAGTTATCTTAACGTGTTGCAATTAATATGATTCCATGTGACACATTTGCAATAATAGAAGTAACTAAAAGGGGCATGTTTTCACTACATTTCTATTCTATCAGCATTTGATGTTAATGTTACTGTAACTTTTACTTGTATTTCATGTATATCTTTTATATAATCTCTGAAATATCTCTTTAATTGCTCATCATCTGCTCAAAAATATGACTGAAGGTGGAGGTAACACACCTGGCAACCGTCATGGTAATCAACATGGCAATCCACTTGGCAGCTCGAATGACAATTCTACTGGTAATCCACTTGGCAATTTAAGTGGCAATCAACATGGTAATCTATATGGAAACTCAAAAGGCAACCTTCATGGTAACCTGAATGGCAACCCAGATGGTACCCCAGGCAGTAACCAAGATGATAATCCAAGTAGTAATTCAAGTGGTAATTTAAGGAGTGACCGGCAGAATAATCCATCTGGAGCTGGACCAGAGGGCACAGAGGGGGCTCTGTCTGCTGATAAGGCCACTCATGGCACGTTGGATGAGTCAACTGAAGCTGGCAAGCAATCAGGCCACACCAGACACGGACCTTTGCTTCCAGACACAGTTGTTGGTAAGAGATGTCCACTTTGTCACTGCTTTGCAGGATCTAGAGCATCAGTGTGAGCCTCTGCAGTCGGATTTAATCACAACTAGATTTTGTTTGTTTGTTTGCCTCTTTTTGTGTGCACTTTATTGTGTCTTTGTGTTAAATGTATAAGTGTGTGTCATCCTTGTTTGCATAAATTAACAAGTTAATCAGGCTGATAAAAAAGCAACATGAAGACCATGGTTTATACTTCTGGGATGTATGGACAGATACATCTGAAGACCATCAGCAATAGACACATCACAATAGACACATCACATTTTAACCACTTCATTGATAATAGTTGATAATGGTTGAGAATGGAAGAGGTGGTGAATTGTAAACACCTTGAAGCTAAAATGACGATTGCAATTGCTGAAGACCAAAGATTTGAAAAAACATCAGAAAATCTGGAGAAAAGAAGAAATTTGACTGAATTTGCGAGAAGACTAAACAGAGTGATCCCAGAAGCCCATTATCAAGACAGTACCAGTAATTGTATCCAATGTATAGAAGAAACATTGTGCGCTAGGCTAACATATATGCTGGACAGGACACCAATTCATTGCATTGTGAAAGGACATTGGAAGAAGATTTCTGGCTCCTCAAAGACAGTAACCAAAGATGACTCTCAGATCCTCAAGACTCTGGAGCTGTGCAAATCCAACACTGCCTAGTGTATCATCTAGACGTTGCTCTAAAAGAACATTGATGCTAGATTTGTTCATGTTAATTAACAATGTTAATTAACAATGTTAATTAACAATGAATTATTTATGCCTTCTGTTTTATCTACACATGTATTTTGTTTCATAAAATACATGGTATTATTTAAAATGCTGACTGTAAATGTCATATCAGGTAAGAAGCTTCAACTGTAATGTCACTGTCTTTGGTGGTCAGATTATAAGATCATTTGTTCCCCAAATGGCCTGCAGATCCTGGAGTTCACTTCTCTGCTGGCCTGGAGGACTGCAAGGCTATCGTAGGAGAGGCAGCTGAGCTGGTTTGCAAACTCAGCAGTGCCGACTGCAAGGGGGTCTGGTACAAAGACGGAAAGGAGGTAATAACAATAATAGTTTTAATAATAGATCCTTTCTCTAGATTACTAGATTATTGTTTCTTAATGATACAACTGTCAATCCTAGTGCCACCCAATCTTCACTATAAGGGGACTTGACCAGTAAAAGTCATCCAAACACCAGCAAAAGCAGCTTTGTGATACATTTATGTAAACATCCTCTTTCACTAAAATAAAGAAAAGGATAAATAAAAGAATCTTAAAAGTTAATGACTAATGGTTCTCAAACATTGGTAACAGGAGGAGTTATGTAAGACTGGGTATTTATTAACGTTTTATTCTCTACATGTGCAGCTCAGATAGCAGCTAGATGGGCTGGAATTGACCCAATAAGGTCCTGGTAGGATGTCACAGGTATCTGGAGCCATGCAGACTGCAGTGCATTCCTCAGCTGCTGGACGCTGCTCAATGGGGTTAAAGTCTGGAGAATAATGGGGTCATCATGCCTTTTCCAAGCAATGTCAAACATTTCTAGCCCTGTGACATGTCACATTGTCTTGCTAGAAGATCCCATACACAGAATGAAAAAATGGATTCATACCCAAATGGGAAGTGGTTGACTCGACAACCACTTTAATGATTACTTTATCTTTTTATAGATTTCTGATTCTACTGAAGGTATGACGATCAGCCAGAACGGTGCCAATCATAAACTGAAAATCCACAAAGTATCAGAAGACTTTTCCGGAAAATATAAATTTGAAGCTGATGGTCGTAAAACTGAAGCTGTGATAGTTGTTGAAGGTTTGTTTATGGAATTTGCCAGAAACAATTATTTTCTAACTGCATAATTTTGTTAATGTACTAAAACACATTTGCTTATTTTGCAGATCCACCGAGGCTTGACAGCAAGGACCTAGAGAAATTTTCAGGAACAACAGTGGTTAAAATTAATCAAAGAGCCGAATTCAAGATACCATTTGTCGGCCGTGAGCCCACAAAAGTGCAGTGGTACAAAGATGGCGAGGAACTTTCACCGGATGTAAACTGCAAGATTGAAGTTTCTGAAGGGCATAGCCGTCTGCTTCTCAACAAGCTACAGCGCAAAGACACAGGGGAAATTAAAATCAAAATAAAAAATGAGTTTGGCACTACTGAAGCCAGTACTAATCTTGTTGTGCTTGGTAAGCCTACATAGATGAAAGAATCTGCAATGGCAAATATTCTTATGTATTCATCTTTATGTTAAGGTCTAAAATCTGGTTCTTAATTCTGACAGACAAGCCTACCCCACCTCTTGGACCTCTGGAGATTGTTGAAGCCTCATCAAACTGCATTGAGATCAAATGGCGGCCACCAAAAGATGACGGTGGCTGCCCAGTTAATCATTATTTTCTGGAGAGGAATCAAGTTGGACGCAACACCTGGAAGAAAATTGGACAGATCCCTGGTGAAGCTCATTACAAAGACAATGATGTGGATCATGGTAAAAGGTACTGTTATCGCATCAAAGCTGAGACCTCAGAGGGTATAAGTGATTTAATGGAGACTGAAGATGTTCAAGCTGGCACTAAAGGTAAGCTTCTTATTTAGACTTAACTGTATCTTTGAAAGTATGATAGACAATTATGAGTAACTGGCTTCTTATAAATCTTCTGACGTATTTTCACATATTATTTTCACATATTCTTTCACAAACAGAACAGATCAGATAGAATGTGCATATATGAACAAAATAAGTAAATCTAAGAAAGACAAGCTATCACATCCCAATGTCAGAATTATTTAGGGCATAGCATACTCTGAGGAGCCAGGTGTATTTTCCTTTTTTAAAATAATGTTTCATGGCAACCTCCTGATTCTCTTTGTGTCTCTAACTTCGAGGAGGGGGGTTGGCGGGTGGTGATGGCAGGGGACGCGAGAGCTATAAAAGACCTTTTTAAATAACTTAGTTGTTTATACTGCAGTATGCTTCCATGCTGTATACAAATACCCCGCATTCTGGTGGAAAAGTTCTACTAACCAAGGTGTTAAAATACTTACTTAAAATACTTATTTTACATGTTAAGTTGTAGCCAGTGAGTTGTTTATGAAATGTATTTTTTAACTTGAGGCCATTGAAATGCATAATGAACTAAAGCTATCAAATCAATTGGCGATAACAAAACAGCTACTAATTAATGACATGTATAATGTTCAGTAAGTTCAATTCCTACTTTAGTTACATGGCAGTAGATCTTTATAGTTGTTCTTGATATTTGCTATTTTTTAGAATATCCTGCCCCACCATCTGCTCCTAAGGTGGTCAGTGCCTTCAAAGACTGCATTACCTTGTCATGGACTGCACCAGCTACCACTGGGGGTACAAACATTCTGGGCTACAATCTGGAGAAACGTAAGAAGGGTAGCAACCTGTGGAGCCTTGTTCATCCAGCAGATGAACCAATTAAAGGTCAATATTTTTTATTCCTCCCATGTAATTTATAATAAAGCATATTGTTTGTAGGTTATATAGTTGACTCTATTTTCCAGGAAAGAAATATCCTTGCAAGGACATTGTTGAGGGCATGGAGTATGAGTTCCGTGTGTCTGCTGTCAACATGTCTGGAGCTGGTGAACCGAGCACAGCATCAGAGTTGGTGTTTGCCAGAGATCCTAAAAGTAAGATAATCTTTTGTTTCTATTTTTCATGTATTTGTATTAAATAGAAGTGGGTGGTAAAGTATTACATTTACTTTAATGATTTTTATTACTTTTTAAGGATCCAATATTCTCCAAATCTATTAAAAAAAGTATTACTATTTTGCTTTATCTCAAATTGGAATTGCAAAGAGGAGTCATTTAGGCTTCTGGTTGTGTGTTATTAAGTGCTGCTTATTCTTTAGTAATATGTTGCTGTGGGGAGTTTACATGTCTTCCCTGTGTTTGAGTGAGTTCAATTAATGTATTGATGGATTGATAAAATATGTTAAAGTAACATGGACTTAATTAAATAATATTTTTACCCATGTTCTTTTCCTTGTAGAAGCACCTGGCAAAGTTATTGACCTTAAAGTAACAGATTCCACATATACCAATCTGTCCCTCTCCTGGACAAAACCAAAAGAAAACAAGGGAGAACAGGATGAAGCTAAGGGATATTTTGTTGAAATAAGACCCGCTGAAAGCACTGAATGGGTTCGCTGCAACACCAATGCTATCATCATGAACACCTACACTGTGAAGGGCCTGAAGTCCTTGGCCATGTACTGGGTGAGAGTTATCGCTGTGAATGAGGGTGGTGAGAGTGAACCTCAGGAGTTGAACAACTATATTCTGGCTATGCCACCCCCTGGTGAATAACTGCCTATTGTTTTACACAATATGAACAGAATGAAAAAAAATGCTAAATCTGAGTGTTGATCTATTTTCGTCTGTTTTTTTAGTGAGACCAAGATTCACAGATGCCAAAATCAAGAGCTTCATGATTGTCAAAGCTGGAAATTCAGCTCGATTCAACATTAGCTTTGTGGTAAACATAATTAATTTGGTTAATTAAATAGTCATCTGGGGATGGGGAGCAAAAGTCTTGAAACAATACTAAGCAGGCTTTTATTTTGCATTTTTCATACCAAATTATACCATAACCAATTATTAAGCACTGCCCAAAAATCAGATTTATTGTTTTTCTGGTTTCCATTTTTCTACTGCCATTTTCTACTAGTATTTTACTAGACTTGATACATGTTAAAAGGAGGCTCCCAGGTAGTAGTGGGATTTTTCACACCAGAGAGAGTCTGAACTCCCCACTTCGAATCTCGGCATTGCTGGTTGGCTGGATGCCACCACAGCAACTATGATCCACAAACGAGTGCATTGTAGTGCAAGTCTCAAGCTCAGATAAATAGGAGGGTTGCGTCAGGAAGGGCATCAGGTTTAAAAACTATGTTAATCAAGGGCATACGGTGTAAATCTATGCCAGCCAATAATGCAGCCATGATCAGCTGTAGTCACTCCTAGCTGGAGGAGACACAAAGATTCACACACATGTTAGAAAAAAGGTTACTGACCAGAGTAATGTGGTTACTCAAAATAAAAAATAAAATAGCACTGTTTAAATTTTCTATTTTAACACTAGTTGAATCCAGATTGAAATGGAGATGTTAATGTTAATGTACAGCTCTACAGAGATTCAATGAATCTTGTTGTTTGACCTGTTCATATGCACAAATAATGTGTTCACATTTTTTCTAAGGCATCTCCATGGCCAGAAGTCACTTGGCTAAAGGACGGCATTCCGATCTCCAAACGTGCCACCATTAGCAATACTGAGGGAGGCTCTCAAATCCTAATCCCTTCATCAGAGCGCTCTGACAGTGGAATTTACAGCATCGTGGTCAAGAACATTGTTGGCCAGGAGACCTTTAGTGTTGAGATCAGAGTCACAGGTACAGTGAAATACAGACAATACATATAATTAATTTCGGTTTCTCAACATGTCACCCATGGCCAACAGTTTGGTGATCTGAGTATGCCATCCATTATCATGGACATGCTTCATTGCTGTTTTAATGGTCTCTATAATTCTTAAGCCTTTCAACTAGGTATTAGAACATGCAAGTAGATATTTAGGGAGGGCTTTAGCAGCCAGTCTGCACAATGGAAGCCAACTGTCTTTCACCTCCACACAGACTATATTTATGAAATATATGGAATTAAAATTTTGTTAAAAATGAATTATGATTTTACCCAAAATTGTAATTGTGTTTAATCTATAGACCTGACAGCACTGGAATTATGTACATGGAACTGTGCCAGAATTCCAAATATGTAACATTGAGAAACTAATACAAATACTGTGAAATTGTTGCAACTTATATTAGTTCTACATTTAAGTTAATGCTTAACTGCAAAATTCCTCCATAGATGAGCCTAAGCCACCTGGTCCTGTGGAGCTGGATGTTAATGTCCCAGGTACTGTGACAATCTCTTGGGTGGCATCACCAGATGAAAAGAAAGATGATCGCTTGCACTACATGGTGACCAAGAGGGACTCGGTTAAACAGACCTGGAACACAGTGGCTGACCGAATCTTTAACAACAAGTTTACAGTCTGCAACATAATGCCTGGGAGGGAATACCAATTCCGTGTCTATGCCAAGAATGACATGGGACAGTCTAACCCTTCGGAAGCTCCCAAGTGGCTCATTACTGAGAAGAAAGGTTTGTCATTTTCATCCCCACTTCTTTTTTTTAGTTTCATGACCATATGTGAAGTTTTACCGAGAGCTATTAAATATTGGCATTTTTCTGTTTGGAATTATTAAATAATTATATAATATGAATTTTAATAAATAGATCATTGGTAAACCAGATATAGTTATAAAACAAGTCATTACAAAATATAAACTATTAAATTTTAATATTTAAAAAATATATTAATAATTAATTTTGTGTTTGCTAATGACAGCTATCTTTCTCAAAAAAATGAAAAAAATATTTGTGATACTATAATAATTTTATCCATCCCCATTTGGGTAGTGCACAAGAAAATAAATCAAACTTTGCATAGGTAAACATATTTGTGTGTCCGGTGGACCTAGAAATGTTTAAACTTTTATTTGTAAAATAATCAGCAGATACTATTGCCTGGTCAGATGAATTTTATTACTATAATAACTGTCAGTAATTCCACACATCAGGCTGCTAATTGTTAGAGTCTTTATAGCTCATTACTAACAATCAGCACAATCAAACTCAGCAGAGCAGCTGTGCAGTAATTTTCATTTCATTTCAAAACGAAACCCCTTTTTTATTTGGTGATTTCATTATTTCCACCACCTGTATGTTTGCCTGAAATAAAAGACAGTAATATAGTCCTGAAGATAGAAGCTTTAAAGTAAAAAAAATCGATGGGTTGGGTACATGGATGTTAAATGAGGAAATAGCATGTAAATTAATGGGGATTTTAAAATCAAGGCCAATTAGTTCTCAACCTCTTTAGCCAGTAACTTGAACATCACTTAGTAGTAGTAGTAGTAGTAGTAGTGGTAGTAGTAGTGGTAGTTGTAGTAAAAGTAGTATTAGTAGTAATAGTAGTGCTTTATTAGTAGAAGTATTGGCTATAATAATGTGGCATTAACAAGGAAGAAGGAGGCATTTTGCTCTTCTACACAAAGAAGGTTCTTGCACACACAGCATACAATACACAAAAACATTTAAATGTAATAAAGAAGAGTAAAGGGATAATAAAATAATTTGGGGATCCCAACCCCAGTATCAAGACCTGCTGTTATTTTACACTGTATCAGAAGCTGCGATTGTTTTCTATTTTTCTGTGTACTCCCATGAGTTCTATCATAATTTGAATACGCTATTAAATTGCCCTCCAATAAAAAAAACTGCATTTAAAAGAAGACACACATTACTAAAATCTTCTTTAAAGATTGAGATACCTAATGGATATTCATTCGTTATGCACAATCTACTCTTCAATAAAAAGAGTAAGGGGCAGTAATAATCAGTCTTTAATTCCCTGGCCATCTCCATTTTCTTTAAATGTCTCTATCTAGAGAAGAAAGCTTTGTGATAAAAATCTCTATCTATAATAGTCCTACACCACGAGTCTCTATGAAACATAAGGGCCTTTATAATTGGTAATAAATGCAATATAGTGTGTACTTGAATACACAAGTTTAACATTGTTTAAAGTCCATACATCCTCAGCAAGCCTCAGTAAAGATGCAGAACTACACCAAGTTTTAACCCAGAGCTACATACACTGATCAGTAAACATCTGCACCTTTATGCATTAGGGAAGTTACTAACAGGGTATATCATCCAGCAGCTTTACATTTAAATAAATATTTTTCTCTAAAAACATCTATTTAAGTCGAGGTGTTCTATGGTTTAAAGAATAGTTTCATCTGTGCAAGGAGTAATGTGAATCATCTATTGCAGAGAAGTTTATGTTAATCACACCTGAATCCAAACCCTGTAACCTGGATGGTCCTCCTAAGTTCATCGTACCCTTGAAAATGCACACAGCACCACAAGGCTATGAGTGCTACATGAGCTGTGCAGTGAGAGGCAACCCGACTCCACACGTCACATGGTACCGCAACAACGTCAATATCAACACAGACATCAACTACTACATCTCTAACACGTGTGGCGTGTGCTCCATGCTCATTCTGCGGGTAGAACCAAAAGACATGGGAGAGTACAAAGTCATTGCGGAGAATCCAATAGGTAGAGCAGAATGCTCCACCAAGCTGATGGTCAGAGGTAAGAAGTAAAATCCTTGTTCTGGATCTCAAACTGTGTGAGTTCTCCAATCGGGTCACTTTAGACTATTAAAAAAAGTGATTATTTTTTTTAATGCCATAAAATATGCTGGAACTTAAGTATGCAGCAGTACTAGTACTAGTGTGGTACCAGCTCTGTCACACAGCTTGTAGTACAACTGTGGATCAATCGTGAGATATCTGTAATAAATAATGATCAATAGTGTAGAATTATCAAAATTATGATTATTTCAGCAATGGGTGTATGGATTGCCCAACCACTCATTTAAAATAAAAGAAATGAAGCTTTTAATTGTTTCATTATTATAGATTGCAATATATTCATTGCACCGATATAATGCATTCTTTTGTCTTTTTCAGAATAAAGCCATGGAAAAATCAACAAAGCTTACCTCTATCATTATTTTGCTTAAACTGCAGTTAGAAGTATGTGTTGACTTTTAGCCTTCCCAAAAAACATATAAAAAGATAGAAATAAAGGAAATGCTGGATGCCAACTCAAAGGTCAAGAACCGCTGTTACATTAATCAGACTCAGATCCTGATTAAATTGTATTTTTGTCTTTGTGCTTTTATAGGTTTTACCTTTATTTGAATATGGACTTGAATTCTCCTCCATCTTAAATAATATAATGCATTATTTGCTGAAACTGCTATTATTTGGTGAATTCTACTTTAGTTTAACAATTTATTGAAATATTGATGATTTCACTAGGTTGCACTATACCTGAATTTTTTTCAATGACTTTTACTCTTTGTGTTTACTTTGTTACAAGACATTTGAGACAATTCCCACCCCTAATATTCAAATATGTTTCCTAAATAATAATACAGTGTGTCGTTTCATTAAATTTACAAAGTAAGTTAAAATGTAGAGCTTAAATTTGTAATCCTAGGTCAGTTTTTGTAAAATGGTGAGAACATATGTGAGCATGTGGGTAATCCAGTGTTTTCTTTAGTAATTAAAATTCTAATTTAGTCAATAAAATTAGTTCTTATTAGATAGATCCTATTTCTTTATTATTCTCGGTGTCAGTATGACATTTATTTAATGTATATATTGGGGTATCAATTAGATCAGTTTTACTACTGGACATGCAGGCAATGGGTCTGTTGTGATGGTCACAGTGTTGTGCTGTAATAAAAAACAAGAATCATTGTTTTATTGTGGTATCGATATACACAGAGCTTTGATATTTGCTTTGAAGATATAGATCAGAATATATATGTTGATTAGTTCCCAGTAATACAGGTTATAGTAATACAAGACCACAGTAAAAGTTTTACATAGAAAAACTGTGCAACTAGCTTTAGCCTGGTTCCTACGTTACGAGCTATTAAATGCTGTACATTCTCTCCCTCTTATTTTCAGTCACATCCTTTAACTATAGTAATAACTGAGAGTGTCAAATGGCAAAACTGAATGATCACCCTGTGTAACATCAGTTTACAGTGTAGGTATGTATATGGTCTTACATCATGTCACTCCGCTCTGCCTCGGCTATATATGGATTATAAGACTCACATCTCACTTACGCTAGACCCTTCATTGATCCATTTAGTGTCAATAGGTAATTACAAAATTATTACATGCATCTAAAGATGTACCAAGTTACCAAAACATTACTTATGTTAATCAACAAATAATGCTTAAAACTCACCATTATTGTATTAATCTGGCTTTGTAGGCCAGCCCCTTAGCTTTCAGTGCTCCTTAATGTTGCCTTCTTGGAATGCCAATGAGATGGTTTTGAGAGCCTAGTCTTTAAGAATCTGCAGTCTTCACTTGCAAGGGAGGAGTCACAGGTCCACAAAAAACTTTCTAATTTGACCAATATCTGTCGGCAAGTCTTTTCCTATCTGCCCCTTACCATTTAAAAAACAGGCACCACAGCAGAGAATCTTAATTAGGGTACAGGAGAGGGGTTGACAGAAATTCATCAGAGGCAGCGGGGAGCACACAGCTGGAGAAAGAGCTTTGTACACATTAAAGTAAGTTCTCAGAACCTTTTCCCCATTCAGATTCAGCCACCCATATATAAATTGTAGATGTAAATATAAAGGATTTGTTGCTAATAGGTGAGTTACATTCGGAATAGTTTTCCTGACTTGCAGATATAATTTATTTACATTTCTTGTTTATTTATTTGTTTATTTTAACTGCTTGTGTACTGATTTTTTAATGCAATTAAATTTAATGCAATTATTTTTTTCTGCAACTACATCAATAATCAGGCAGGTCTTATATCTAATGCATGCCAGAAAGAGAGAAATGTGATTCTGCTTATTAAATGATTGTATTGTTTTACTTGTGAAAGTTTTTTATTTTATTGTTGTTGTTGCTCTTGAGTAAAGATACATAATTCTTGGTATGTGTACACCTCGATTGTCTCAGTTATGTTTAGCATTTGTATTGATTCTTGATGTTCAGTAAAACTATGATTGTATGCACTTCAACTTTCACAAAATATTTGTACAAAAAATATAATTTTCAGTTGCTTACATTAAATATGGACACTATGCAAAGTTGAGTGAGTTCAATTCCCTAACAGAGGAACCAGGGTTTTTTCTTTGTGGAGTTTGCTTGTTCTTCCTTCATTTGTCTGGGTTTTTCTTGGTGCTCCAAATTCCCCCCACATGCAGTCAGGTTAATTGAAGTTATTGATAATTGCACTAAATGTAGTAAGTGTGTGATCGTGTCTATGCCCTATAATGGACTTTCAACCTGTTCACCCAATGAAGGAATGAACAAGCACCTTTATGAATAATTTTGACTTGTACCTAATAAGCAGAGGGGGTGTCCTTATAATTTCAGTCAAAAACTAAATAAAAAAATAAATATAGTTCACAAAAATGTTTTGTGGAAGAATTGTATTTTATTTCATTTACATCACGTCAAAAAAGAAAAACGGTAAACATAAATCAATGTTTTTTGTGTTACGAGATGGTACAGTGTAAAACAAATACTTTGAGAGAAAGTGATTTAAATTATTTACATTTTTGTAGTTTGTATGTTTGAAGCTAATATCTGGAATTTACTTTAAAACTTAATAAAAAGGCAAAAATGTGGCCCTTCCAAAGAGGGGGGATATATGCAGGTACTTAGTACTCAGATTTTATGACTGAATCCATCAATCATGCTGAAGATTGGTCAAAGGTCATTAGTGTGAACATATAAATAGGTTTGAACAAGGAAGTTAAAATAATACAAATGAATTCCTTTCCATGTAAAAACTGTATTTTTGTAAATATTTTAGAGCCAATTTTAAGTGCCAAAGAATCCATGGATGTGAAATTTAAATCAATATATACATGGATAAAACAACAAAATGTGTTTTGTTACCATTAACTGTGATGCTTTAATTCACAAAAGTTTATATCACAAATTCTGTGCTCGTTTCTCTCTATAATACAGCAACAAGGTGCAGATTGTTAAAGAGAATTATTATTTCTATAAACAATCTTAGCAAGTCCAGCAACTATGTAAGAACGAGGTTTAAAAGCAGGACTGACCATTTCAACTGGGTGAAGCAGTACAAAACTTAACCGTGGTGAGGTCGGCATCACAGAGAAGAATTCTGAAGTCATAAAATATGAGAAGCTCTGGTGTTACAAGTAGCAGCTCATCATTTTAGGACACATGTTTACACCTCCGGAGCTTATTTATAAATCACTCACACATCTCTGTTAGCTTTGCTGTTTCACATATTAAAGACATATTAAAAATAATTAAAGTGAATTATTGTGCTTTTTGTAACAATAATAAAACTAGTAATAAATGTACACCATTTTAAATGCAATTATGTCAACATTCTTCCAATAAATATTGGATATTTATATGTTGGAAATATTTTTAGTGTTATTTCCAGATACAGTAGATAAGATTAACAGAGTGAATGTGAAGTCATCTGAAATTAAATTAAAGTGTTCTAGTATTTTTATGATACAATACATTTACATTTTCAGCATTTAGCAGACGACTTTATCCAAAGCGACTTCAAAGCACATTTACAGTATACAGTCTGAGCAATGAGGGTTAAGGGCCTTGCTCAAGAGCCCAACAGCGACACCCCGACATTGGTGAGGTTTGAACCGGCGTCTTTTAGATTTCTAAATCTGTACCCTGACCACTAGGATTTTATAAAATTATGTCAAATAATGTTTACATAAAACATTAAATAATGAATTATATAGACACTGCTATGATTTAAACTGTCGAGAGTTAACTTTTAAAGCATGTTACTTATTAGCATATTTGTAGATAGTGTAAAAGTAATTGTTGGCAAATTTGCGCCTATTAAGTCTAAACTGCATTTGTAAGTATAGTAAGTAAGTATGGTAAGTACAGGTCATGGTGTTGAGCATTAAGATGGTCCAAAATGGCTTTTCTTAAAACATACAAAAGGGGCCTTCCCCAAAATGTTTCCATTTTTTTATTGGTTGTAGAATAGTTGGTAAGTTACTTGACTAGTAATTGAAAAATTGCTGTTTAAAGTCTCATCACTGCCAGGTTGCCACTGTTGGGCCCTTGAGCAAGGCCCTTAACTTTGCATAGATAACACACTGTCACAGTACTGTATGTCACTTTGGATAAAAGTATCTAATAAGTGCTGAAAATGTAAATGAATGTATAATTAGGTGGAAAGTCCTTATACTGTAGTTGATTTAGTGATCATTTGTATTGAACATTAACATTGAACATTAAAAATTATATTAAACAGATATATTGTATTTATGAACTGTACAATCAATGAGGAATGAATCAATATCAAACCAATTACAATAATAATTAAAACATTGCAATAAACAATTTATCTTATACTAGATTAATTAAAATGTATTGTTTATTTTACTTACTCTAAATCTTTATTAGTCAGCCAAATTAATATAATTTTATCAATGTCATGAATTTTAGATTGAAGAGGCTTTACTTTCATTTCACTTATGCATTAAAATATATTAAATTGAAACAGCATTTAAAATGAAAACAAATCTCAATGTCTGAGATATTTAACTCTTTAGTTGCATGGAGGGACGTTAGGGATTTGATCCCAAGTTCAGTCCATTAACAAGCCAAAAAAAGTGGAGTAGCCTTTACTTAAAAGGATGTTCAGGGTGTCCTCTCTGACTGTTTTATGTGTACTGTAACCTATCCTTAGCGAGACTGAACATAGCTGTATGACATCGTTCCCAGTGTGTGGAGGAATTCCTACATTTAATGACGTTTTAAATTACCACCTATTTCCAGCCAGTAAAACTGGTCCAAATCTAACAGGATCACCTATGGCATGTGGTCTCAAGATAAACCTGCGGTTCGCTATGTACTTCTAAGTGCTTACTGTAGAAATGGAGGCCCGTATTTCTCATCACAGAGGTAAAGAAGCTTTGGTTTTAAACAAGCTTGTGTTATTTAAAATGTAATCATGTAATCTTGAAACCTATGCCTGAAAATGCCAGAAAGTGAATGTTTCTTCATAAAAAAAATATTAAGAGCAAGTAGGTGTCCATTAACCAGCTAACCAGTTATGGCCCAAAAGCTTTCTAGTCTATACTTGGCTCATTACTTATTTAATCTGTGTACACGTGATTTGAATATATATTCTATGTCTGTTTA